>VYZX01007384.1:0-35000 GCA_013401335.1 Brachypteracias leptosomus | reverse complement strand
AGTAGCTAGACAAGAGCCATATCATTTCAGAATGACCTTGGTGTTAGGACACATTGATATTTTAGGCAATGCTCTTTTAATTTTTGCAAATTTGTAACATTAGTTATGGTTCAGTACCAGTATCAAGATCATTAGTATTAAGTCAAATACTTTTGGATTCACAGGGCAGTAATTGCAGTAGATTTTCCAAGTATTTATCAGTAAGTTTTATTTCTACTTTGCCATCAGAGTCCTTAGGCCAAATCTTGTCTTTGCTACAAGCAGAAGCTTTCCACTGTTCTTCCTTTCTTCTCCTCAGCCATGGAAACCATACCCGTGTCTTCCATGGTTTCATTGACCTAAAAAGCCAGTCTCCTGGAAAAGCTGCCTTTTGCATGAAAGTGGATCAGATATCATGGAAATGACAAAGACTACACTTAACCAAACAAACTTCACACCTGATCTTTAAAATTTCATCTGGCCATTCCCAAAGAAGAACACAGTCACAGGATAATTAGGAAGGGGTAGGTAGGGTACAGCAGTTACTAAGAGTTGTCAGTCTTGTAACAATTGCAAAAACCCCACTCTTTCTCAAGACAGAGAAAAGTAAGTATTAAACACCAGTTGTTTTCAACTTATTTATTAATAGCTACTCACACAGGTCAAGAAATGACCATCGACTGAAAGAGCAATAGAACCCTTAACAGATAAATTGATACATAAACTCAATGTAAAATTGTTTTATGGCATCTGTAGCGGCTATCTGATTTTCATGAGGCAGAACTTTCTGTATCTACTTCTACATATGTAACAAAAAAAAAAAGAGCCTTCAAAGCTGTATAAACAAAGAAAAATATGTCAAAACAATGGAGAGGATGGAGCCCTTCTAGTGCTGTTGATTGCTGAAGAGAGAATAGAGAACCCATTAGGAATGCCTTCCTCTTCTTTAATTCTTTCCCTCCCCCCACCCAGCCCCTCAACCCAACCGAGGTTATTACACACATGAGGACACACATCTTCAATCATTTCCTATCCTCCCCAGCACTCTACAAGCCGTACTTCACCCTCTTGCCTTTCAGCACCATATATAAACAGCACACATATTCCCTCAGGACAGTGCACAACTCTGTTTCCTCTCTCAACAAGAATCACACGTAGCAGCTGCATGCTACAAGCCACGGGCAGAGTCAAGGTCGCGTGCGTGTCCTTAGGACCACTTCCTTTTATTCTCCCCTGTTCATTTTCCATTTGGACTTTGTTGGGTATTTCTGCAGTGGCTACTCTCCAGCAGAGTGGAATTCTTATTTGGAGAAAAACCCAAGGGAAAAGAAAATTTGTATATTTTTCTCTAATTCAAATATGATGTTCATTTTGCTACTCTGCAATGACTGATTTTTATTCCGAAATTCAAATCACACTATGTATAACTACACCTATTATATGGTTATAAGTAAAAAGAGTTTCTTTCTGCTTCCTATCATGTCCAGTGTGCATAAGCCTTATATTATGCTACTTCAAAGATTATGCTGGAAGCCATATATTCAAAGGATATGTAAGGTAAATATACTCCTGATTTTTCTTTGTGAGCTAGAGTAGTTCTAATGAATGTCATGGGCAAATGGCATTCCATTGAGTTAGGTCCTGGGCAAGTTTCCCTGACAAATATTACTAACATACTGTATTTCAGTAATTTGTTGTAGCCCTGTGAAATAGATTATATCGGCCTTTTAAGAGCACGATCATGAAATGGTAAAGTTCTTAATTCTTGGGGAAGTAAGGAAGGTGGTCAGTAGAACTGCCACCTTGACTTCTGGAGGGCAGACTTTGATCTGTTTAGGAGACTGGCTGACAAAGTCCCTTGGGAGGCAGTCCTCAAGGACAAAGGAGTCCAGGAAGGCTGGACATTCTTCAAGAGGGATATCTTTCAGGTGCAGGAGCCATCCCACTACATGTGAGACATGGTAGTAGACCTACCAAACACTTTAACAAGGTATTTTCAAACAGAATTAATAATTAAAAAATAATTTGTTCAGTCTCTTTGTAAATTTTATACTATGGCCCTTTTTCTGAAAGAATTATTGTTAGCTTGTGTTTTAACACTTGGTAAAGCCAAGCAGAAGTGACCTTTCTCCTATCATATAGGATAACCAGAAGAATCAGGAGAAATGCTTGACACCCAAGTAGCCTCAACAGTTGGTACTTTGTAGCTGTCAGCATGAAATCAAGTGCAAAATTGCTGGATTTGAAGTCCTTCCTAAAATTGCTTGCTCTGTCAAGTGGAAGTAAAGGACATTGACCAGAAAAATGGCACAAGACTTTTCCAGAGGCAATCTTTACAGAAGCTCCATTTCACCTATACAAGAACAGTAACCTTCATCTGCACACTCAGTTGCCAGTTTAGAAAAGACTATCTCTGCCTCACAACCTGCACGGAAATATAGTGAAAATCAGAAGAAAAGGCCTGGTAGTTTCCTTTTCAAATGGATACACTTTGGTCTTCCCAAAAGTAAGAGAGACAGTCTGTCATGAGAACTTTCTACTGTCAAAAATGATAAATTTGTAATGGTAACTTGCTGTTATCTGTGCAAAATTTTGAAGCTATTTCACAAGAGATGAAAGGACTTGCACCTTCTTGCTTCCAGTGGAAGGATTTAAAGAATTATAAGTGCTAGCACTACTGTCCTCTAAATGTGCATGTGTGTGAGATACATACATACATTTTGATATTGTTCTCTCTAAATAAGTGTGTCCCACTTGGTTTTTCTTGAGATGGATGAAAACATAGGTAACAACTTGTCCCAGGAGGAACCTATTGTAGGTAACTTTTAAAGTGAAGGAATGAGAAATAGGGAAGATAAATTTTTTCAGAATAATTTATAATCATGAACAAAATGGGCTTCTACTGTACAGTTTATTTAGAAATAATTCTGTCTTTCAAAGGGATGCTGTGGTGTTCTCTTTGATTTTTCTGCTAGAATTTCTGTAAGCATGACAAATATTATAGTTTTAGATGCTATAGTTTATCGCACTTAAATAATTGTACTGAATCAAAACTGATGTATCCTTTTTGAGCATGAACACCAGGGGTTGTCTTGACCCAACAAGACTTTAATGACACCAGTCAAGGAATATGAAGTTTTGGAGGAGTAGAGGTGATGTAGGAAGATCATTTGCATTGCCTGCCAACTAATTAAAGAGAAAGCCACACTGCAATGTTATAAGAGACTTTAACCAGGTAAGCTCTCAGAAATGGTTTACTATCTCATCTTCATGTTGGTACTAAGTTATATTTGAAAAACTAATAGATTGGCCATATCGTCCCCAAAGTGTTTGATTTAAAGTTCAGGCTTTCATAAGTACTATATATTGCCATTATGATAAAATATTGGGTAGTACTATCACCTGGACACCATATTTTTAAGAATATGCTTCATGCCTCATTTATTAGAAATGTATTGAGATTTTCCTGAGCCAACATTTAAAGAATAACTTGACATTTTTCATAGCAAAATGCCATGTTTTTGTCTTTTCTTTTTAATTCCTTTGCTGCCTTGAACTGCTGTTTTGAATTACTCTTTTTCTTTTTTTTTTTTTCTGCTTACCACCTAAAGCTCAAATACAGTATGCTTATATACTGCATATAAAACACGTGTAAAAAGTTACTAGATTTTCAAAGGTAAAAGAGTGTCATAAAATGTTTAAGAACAAAAGAAAGTTAAGCTGATTAATGTAGTATGCAACAATTATCAATTGCACACACACATACAAACATAAAAAGGTGTGGAGACAACTGCTTGGTCCAGTCTTGTGGAGTGGGACAAGTCTCAGTTGGCCAGAGATTGTGAGTTTCCAAATATTGCTTGGTAGCAGTTGGCTCTTGGAAAGCTCTTCATTCCTGAAAACTGACAAGGGAAGCAGCAAGCAAAGCACAGTTACAGTACATGATGCCAGAGAGGTGGCTACCTACAACAGGGGGACGATTCCTGCTGGGGTGTAATTTCTCAGCTTTATGTAGTCACCTCATCTGATAGAGTGTGCTGTGCTTCTCCAACTAGTGCATTAGGCACCTGCAGCCTCACAGGAGATCTGTACTGATCAGACTGACTTTTGGGCTGAGATACTGCTGTTTAACTTGAAAAAAAGTAGATGTGTGGAGGAAGCATTATTTGAATTGAAACAAAAATTAATTTTACCAGAGAGCATGTATTATCAATGTAAGTGGTTGCATTCTCACTACATGAACTTCACTCCAAAGTTCTATCTCCCAGGCTTGTTAAAAAGTCCTGCAGAGCCTACTACAAGCTCTGTGATAGGCTCTGTGTGCTCAGAAGATCATCACTGTAGAACTTGTTGTGTGCTTAGTCCCATGTACTCTCTGTGCAAATGCTGTTTAAGATATAGTTCAGGAGGATGGCAAAATATAAGATTTAAGGTAACAGAAGGGTTTAACCCTCAATATTGAAGCAGTAGCATGTTAGAACACTTCCTCTTGTTACTACCAAAAGATTGCCTGCTGATAGCGCTGCACAGCTTCCCTTGCTGCTTAGTGCTCCCAACGTGCTTTAGGAATTCTGCCAACCTCTTTAGGTTTTCTCTTTGTGACCACTGG
Source organism: Brachypteracias leptosomus (assembly GCA_013401335.1). NCBI lineage: Eukaryota > Metazoa > Chordata > Aves > Coraciiformes > Brachypteraciidae > Brachypteracias > Brachypteracias leptosomus. Next base: position 30,412 of record VYZX01007384.1, on the reverse strand, counting down.
TGATGCATCCTGTTAAGCATTTCTCTTGCTGTGTTGCTCTGTTCTCTCATAAAATGTCAGATTTCTCTTCCATTTTATGCTCTAGAACAGAAAGTTGGAGAAAATGGGGGACAGAAGAGAGTAGAAGTTCTTGAAGATATGTTTTAAACATTGAGCCAAAAAAAACCCCACAACAAACCAACAGAACAGAGTAAGAACAATTCAGAGTGTAATGTGTACCAGAATGCATATTTTGAGATGCATTTATTAAGGATGTCTATTTACACTTTTCCAGATCTCAGTCCCACTCATAACTAGTCCCACTGATTTTGGCAGGGCTACCTACATAAGCAAGGCAATGTTCTTTGCTCTCTTCTCATTCCTGCAGGACTAATAAATAAAATCCAGAGTAGAAGAAGAGATTGCCTGATAATTTTATTCACATCAAACGTGAATAGTTCAAGCTTAGGTCTGCAGTTCCCAAGAACACATACATCACTGAGACCACAGTTCAGGAACAGAGATGAGATTCAAAAATCTCTTCAGCACCAGATGAACTGTAAAGCAGCAAATCACACAGCATAAACTACCACAGACAGTGAACACAGAATAAACAGGAATGAGCATTGCAAACAAAAGAAAGAGGTAGAGTTAATTCAGGTTCACAGTGGGCTTTGGATCTGAACTAAAAATATATCTCTTAAATGCAAATAGAGAAAAATGATGGGCATTTGCATGATTGACAGCCTTTCGAAATAGAAGTGTTGCTATAATTAAGCAATAATGTATGAGTGAGTGTACATTGTGACAAATTGGAAGCTTGGTTGATTAGATTGAGCATATAAGCTGTCAGTATAATTATCACATTTTAATCATTTTTCTCCATTTTTTATAACAGCATTGTCTTCAGCCTCATTTGGTGCTTATTAGATTGATATTCTAAGAGGAATTGTACAACATAAAACATGTCCTTTAACAGGATGAACTTTAGATAAGACTTTAGGTATGTCTATAAACATTTATAATGATAGCTGTTGCGTCTCAACTTTTTGCCACATCTTACGTGTCAAATAATGTTGTTTTAGAGCTTTCTTTATCATGATAAAATATCATAAACTGAACATACTTTATCTCACAAAGTACCCATATACTCAGTATGTATTTTAAGCTGTCATAGGGAAAACATATCACATTGTTCATCTGAATAATGAATTAATGATACACATTATGATGATTAACAAGATGCTGAGTCAATCAGTGTGGGAGCAAGAGTTTTCCATTTTTATGCAACTATGCTGAAATGTATGTAATTTTTTTAACAAGAAGATGTTCTCTGCTAGCAGCCAGGAAACAGCAACATTTTATCCGATTTAAAAGGTTTAGTTTTATACCAGTTGTCTTTCTAAAATGTAAACCACTGGAGGAGTAGCATGCCCCTGAAATTGCAGTGTAACAAAGAAAACAGAGGTTCTTAACACGGTCATGCTCTTTACAGTCTTACCCTATCTCAAATTAGATCTGAGCAGCTCTTTACCACTGTTGAAATAAGAAGGTGGAAGGTGGCCTGGGTGTTAAAACACAGGTCTGTGAAACAGAAATTCTCCAGGTGCTTTCACCATTTCTGCCAGTGGTTTGCTTCTTGGCCTTGGGCAAGATGCTTATCTGCTCCTCAGATTAGTGTTCCATTGGGAAACAGAGAAGATTAGTAGCTCATTGGGAAACAGAGATACACACGTGCTCTGCAGGGATTATTGGAAAATTAATGTGCTCTAGGTCTCAGTTTACTGCTGTTAAAATTCACATTGTGTAGCCTACTCGGGGCTTTGCAGCTGCTGTAGAGAGAGAAGTGTAAACTTTGTGGCCTTTCTGGCCAATGGTGAATTTCCTTATTACGGATAAGTGACAAAGTTGACAGCACAATTGTTCAGTAAGGAATTACATGGAACTAATCACAGCAATAGAAAGGTCTTAATTATTCTCAGATTACTTAGAATTTTCAGTAGCAATGGTTTAAATGACCTCTTCTAGGAAAATTTGGAAAAGAATGGTTTCAGAAAAAAATCCAGGCAAAATATGTGTTTTCCAGAAAGTATTCCTTCCATGTCCTTTGCAGTATATATTCAGTAAATTGAGAGCATTATCTTTCTCAAGGTACCTTGCAATATTGACAGTGAAATCTGAAATACCAAAGTCCTCTTTAGTTGATTATTTTTAGAAATTGGAAATTGCCAAACAGTCCTACTTGAATACTTGGTATAGTTTGCTTTGCCTGTGTTTATTTTCTTTCTAGGCCTTCCACGGATTTTTTTTGGAGTTGATACTAGAAATGTTCTCAAAAATGTATATATTGTAGGCTCAATTTGAAGAATATTTGCAGAAAGATATTTTGAATTCAGGAGTGCAGAGATTCATGTAATAAGCCTAATTTTAATACAGAATTTTCTTGATCCTTTGAAAACTTACCTTTTGACCTCAGTTTTTAACTTTGCAGTCCTCCAACAAAATACTTAAGCATTTGAACAGTCTTCACTAAGTTCAAGGTGAAGATGTTATTTCAAGTCTTGGATATTGCTGTCTGTGCAGAATAATCATGTGCAATTCTTAATTCTTCTGCTACTATTTCTAATGACCCAATTACCAGTAAAATGCGTAAAAGCAAGATTTTAACATTGATTTTTTCCCTTGATTTTCTCAATAGCTTTCACAAACCTGAACTTAACATGCTTTTTATCATAATTATAAGAGTTTGATGTTGGTTCTTACTAGGTTTATTCAGTGTTTCAAAAGACTCAGTGAAGCTCCTTCCACGAACTTGTCAAAGAATATTGGCTACCAAAGTGTAAGAGATAGAGACTCATTATGGTGTGAAAATTATGTAAGAAAATTATGAGTAAATGGCCAGGTGTTGATTAAAAAACAAACTAACAATAGAGCATCTCAAAACTCAATGTATTAATGTCCTTGTGTTCAAGAGACTTACTCTGCTAAGAGGCTTGAAGACATAGATGACTAGTGAGGCTGGAAAGCTTGCTAATTTAATCCATTAGCTTGGTGAAGTTAAGGGACTCTTCCAGGTATAGCTTTGTATGACAGAATTCAGCGAGAGACAGATAAAAGCCACCTGTCCCTGCCACAACAGGCTCTTTGGTTGCATCTTGCATTGCCTTGAGATAGCTGCATAGGCAGGTGACAGCAAAAGTGCAGTGAAGATAAGAAGTGCTGTCTCTTGCACATCACCAGCACTACTAGGGAAGCAGATCAGCACTTGTGTTCATCCTGTCAAAGGGTGCAGCACAGTTCGCAGAAGCAGCATGGAGATCCATGCTGGGAGTCCCAGTGCCACCACCTGCTTGCTCCAGGGACCCAGTTCATGGGGAAGTAGCCCAGCTTGACTCAGCATGGCAGAAAACAAACCCTACACCTTACTGAGCTTTGGGTTGGGTAAAACGGAGTGTGTGCACCTCGTGATGCACTTCAAGGCTTTCAGATAACCCGCGCCAAGAGCTGCGGGCGTGTGCAGGCTGACAGAGGCAGTGTGAGCTGCTGGAGCTCTGCTCGGCAGCGAGGCGACTGCCCGGCGTCCTGACGGGAGCTGGCTGGCATCCAGCCACCGGGGAGCATGGGCAGAGCAAAATTACACCTGTCTGCATGCATCTGTGTATGCTGCCCAGCCAAAACACACCAGTGCTCTCAAGGACACCTTCTCCCAAACGTCGGAAAGCACCACAAAAATACAGTTATCAAACTGCCACAGAAAGTTGCGCTGGGATATCTGTGCTAGGACAGGGAAGAATAAGAGGAAAATTTAGTTTTCAAATACAGAGGGCTAACTTCCTTGCTGGTGAAAGAAGGCTCTCTCTATTGCACATGTCCCCTCATACACCGGTGCAAGCTGTGGGCCAGCAGAGTGGAAAAGGTGACAGAAATGTTGTAACCTGAAAAAACATTCAGGATTGGTTTGGGAAAGAAAAAGATCAGGGGCTTAGATCTCTTCTTATTTTAAGGATTCTGCTTCATCTCTTGTGGCACTAGAAGATTAATTTACTTTCTCTTTTGTTTCATACTAGTGTGCATTCCATAGCATTAATTTATTCCTCAGGGTCTGATAACATCATTTCTGTGTCCGTTGTCATCAAAGTGTATAGGTGATGTGTAGAAATGATAACAAGGTTGCATTTTAACTGTGCTTGATTCCTATTCAACAAAACAGTCTGCTAAGTATTCTGCTTAGATTTCTCTATTGTCCACCTTGCTGGAAGATCCTGAAATACTTTTTCTGTCCTGTAAAACACTAAATGCTTTTGTGAATTTAGACATCAGAAAAATACCAACTTTTAAAAATAGTAAACAACTTTTTTAATATATCTGTCTTACACATAAACACCTTTTGTTCTTGAGGTTGCCTAGTGATTTTTATTATAGTCATTCTATTTTCACTTATGCACTTAGTAATTTTAGCCCTTGCTAAAATTTCTGTAGACCTCTTCAGAAGAGTTTAGCATTCCCATACCTTGGCATGAATGATTGAAATCTGGCAAGAAGATGGCGTTTATGTAAAATGTATGCTGCTGTCATTCAGGTGAACTTATCTGTAAGCCTTTCAAAACAACAACAAAAAACCCCCAAACTTTTAACACACAGTCTAGATTTTTAAGTTAACAGCAGAATTCCTCTGCTGATGCAGATCCTCTGAATAAAAAGCCAAGCAGGAGTTTTACTGCTGCTTTGAGCTTACTTGAGAGGCTTGCTTTCTTTTCTTCCAGTTCAGTCAGGTGCTTAACTTTAAGATGGTGAATTTCCTAGAACCTTAAATATCACTGAAAACCTTCATATGACATCATGTTTGTGTACCATGTTCAACTAGGCCTTCTATCCTGCACACCTCAGACAAGTCCATAGTTTTCATGTTCACTGTTGGAATCATATTTTTCTTTTCCTGAAGGAAAGTTATATTATTTGCAGAGCTACATGTCTACTGGGATTAGTGAGGGTGTAAACCAGCAGAAATTATCTTCATCAGTGGCTTCATAAGGAGAAATATATCTGACTAAACTGAAAGAAAGTAAATATGAGATTATTAAATATAAGTATATACACAAGAAATGAGAAGAGCTTTGTTTAAAGTTCAGAAATGCACTAGGTGTTTTTAAAAATGGCTTTGAAACATTTACCCTTTCTCTGCAGTTTTATGTAGAAGTCTTGTCTTCTGTATCTGCACATGGAATATATCTTTCTAGACAAAAGATTTATCATCAGCGTACACTGTATGGAAGTACAATTTGCTATTTGTAAATGTATAGTAAAAAATGTATACATTATGCAAATATTTGGGAGTTGTGCATATTTTCTACACTTTTATGTTTGAAAGGCTTCTATTCTGTCCATTTCTAATTATATACCTGTTTCTAATTACAGGTTTAGGAAGCAGAATTCCATTTGCCGTACGCTTGCTATTTTTCACTGGAACTAAGTCACTGACAAGTTCTCTTTTCAAAGCAGTTTCCTATGTACTTGTACAACATTATTCCACAGATTTGCGATTGAAATGAAATACTGCAGTGACCTTTTTAATTCCCCTGACTTTTTACAATCTTTGAAATTTAGCACAACAGCAGGAGTTTAATCATATTCACTGATGTAAAAGACAAAATAAGGCACCTCTACATTCAGATAGAGATATGACCTCAAAGGTGCAGAGCCTTCAGAGACTCACTGGAGATCCCCAAGGACAATTACAGTGATCTTGCTTGTGGTCTTCCTGTAATCTCTGACTTTGCCTCCTGATAACACTAGCAGAATTTTCGCACTTACATTATGTGCCAGAGTATTTTGTTATTTCTGCTTGAACACTGTTGGTTTCCTATCAAAGAATAATCTCATATTTACTTTATCTCTCTGTTCCAGTTTATGTCCTCTTCACAACAGTTTCCAGATGTGAATTTCCAAGGTCTTTAATTCTTTCACTGCTGCAAGGTCTGAAGCTTTGGTTTCGTGCTCATTCTTTTTTTTCTGCCACAGTATGAAAGTTGAGCAGCAAAACAACCTAAACCACTCATCTGCTGGCAGTTGTCTGTTCTGTCTGCCACTTCTGTTGATTGATGCCAGGCGGACCAAAGGAAGGCTTTAAAAAAAATTCCAGCGTGTTTATCCATTGCCCCAGAGTGACAGGGCAGATGAGCTCTCTTAAATCCTCCTCCCATGCAGCAACCATGATGGGGTGACTGATGAAGAATCCCATCAGCTCTGAGCTGCTTTCAGTGTCAAACTGGAGCAGAGCAGTAGTACATGGTCTCTCTACGAACATTTTTGACAGCTTAACAGTTAAAAGTACAATATGGGGGCTTTTGCCTGTGCCTGCTCACACATAAATGTGCTCAGGACAAGACTGTGAGCAATGCTACACTGAGAGACTCCTTTGTAAGCACTTACAAAGATAAAACATGCTGCTTTTCTTCCACAAGTTGTGTTTTCAATGCAAGCAATCATTGTAAATGCTTTAAAAATCACCTTTTTTTAAGTGTATGTGGTCCAGCTGACTAGAGCTAGAGCAAAGGACTAGTACGAAGAGTTAATATCAGACTCCTTAAAACTTTTTCAGTGGGTACTATCACTATCTTATATGTAGGAAGAGCAGCACAGGCTGGTATGTTCTGTTGTGAGGCTTTTTAATGGCCTCTGTGAACTGAGTCAATAGCTGTGGTTCAGTTAATCAAAGGCAGAGGCAAAACCTATCATCCTAAGCTGGCAGCCACAGCAGAAAATACAGAGTCTTGAGGCATGGTGGGTCCTGACACTTCTCCTGAGCAGACAAAGAATTCCTTTGATACTGTTTCTGATGCAACTCTTTTGTTGAAGGAGACTCTGCTTGTTTGCAAAATTATTCAAGTATCGGTTACGAGCACTAAATTCAACAGTTTTATTAAAAATGCACAACAGCATCTTAAATATTGGTGGGCTTGTTTTTTGCAGACAGCTGTCAGTAATGCAAGCTTTTGATAACTTCCAGTGTTGTTGAAGTTAATAACACTTCAACGTTAACACTTCAACAATCAGCATCGCTACAGGTGATGTTTAATGCACTTGCAGAAAATTTTGCAAAACTTTTCCCTTGAATTCTAGAATTTATTTTTTTTTGTCCAGACTTTACTGTGTGTTTTACAGATTTAGATACTTTAATGAGAAATTGCATAAATCAGATGCTTTCTTCAGTGTTTGCTCTTTTTTATAGATAAGAAGGTTTATTGAGTGATTTGATGAAAGGACATATTGAAGCTTCATTTGTAGTTATGTATCTTAATAGTATTTTTCTAAATGAACATTTCGTTGTCAATTGAGACTCAGCATCAAAACCATGAAGCTTCCCTGAGTAGTCTAAATGAACTAAAGTTTTCTATGAATAAATGTCAAGTCTTCCTAATCTGGAACTTTTCCAGATAATCCACAAAGTAAGTTTAAATAGTGAATAAATTTGAGCATCTGCTCAAAAGGTTGCAGAAAAAGGGTTTAGTCACCTTGGATAAATTATTCATTGCAAATTATTTGCTTAGCTCAAGTTCACCATTTTTAGAGTCAGGCTTTGTGGAAATTCAGGTTGCTGGAACAGCCAGGCGATAAACCTTCCTAGGGAAGCCAAATCACATATTCAGACAAGATGCTATTCTTAGACTAACAAATGAAGTCATTTATCTGAGGACACTTGTTCCTGACAATATTTTGTTTGACCAAAAACTACTAAAAGCATACATTAGTCTAGCAATACTTGCTGTTAAACTTGACATCCACACAGGGATCTTTAACAAGCCATTTGTGGTCCTTCATTACAAAATTTACTGCACAATACTTTATGTGCTTCCATATCCTTCACATAAAGCACTGTACAGTAGTTTCAATAAAAATTGTGTGAAGTGCTTTACAAAACTCAATCTCGGCAATGGGATTCCATCAGGAAGACCGAGTATCACAGTATGAGACTTTTATTTGCAAGGATTTTCCCTGTAAATGACTAAATCGTTATACAGCTGAGAGACAACTCACTGTAAACACTGTATTGCTTGTGGACATATCACCTGTGATCAATAGGCTCCCTTTCTGCCTCAGCACTTGTTAATATTGTATACAGGTTTGATTAAATGTTTAAAAATATTTTTTAAATGGCAGAATTAAAAAGGATGGACTCCTTACCAAAAACATTCGGCTTTTAATGCAACACTAGGAAACATTTACTGGTGCTATATCATTTTAGGATGTGATCTAATCACATCTAATAACTTATGTCAGACTGCCCTTCATTAGTATGTGGATAGGAGACACATGATCCAAGGGAGCTCTAAATTTTCTGAAAGAGGTGGCACAGAGGAGATCCCACCATATTGTTATTGATTCTCTTAATTCAACATCAAGTAGAATTTCTTTTTATTAGCTTTTAAGATTGCTTCCTTTTGCTATTTTTTTTTTATCTCCTTTGCTGTCTGGCAAGTCCTAAGTTTCACATTTTCCACAGCAGAGCTACTAATGCCATAAACATGTAAAATTATACCAGCATATCCTTTCCTTGGGTTGTCTGTGACAACCACATGCACGTTCAGCTTGATTTAGGAAGTGCCTGTGTTACAGGACCACACAGGTCAAGGGGTCAGAGGTCAGTGTTGAGGCCAAAATTTGCAATTTTTGTAATGTGTGGTATTATTTATTCATAATATATAATTATTATTAACATAATGATTTTAATAATTTATTTTATTTCAATAGATGCATATTATTTATTGAAAGAAGGTGTAAACCCTTATTTTTTTCCTATTTGCATTCAGGATACACAGACACTGTACTGCAAACATACTTGTAAAGGGAACTGTTGTAGGGGTCTATGTTGCAGTACTCAGAGGTTGGGTAAGGCAGTTCCCTTGTCCTACTCATGTTCTCTAACAACTCAAATCACGCGATTATGAACTCTATTTTCTACAAGACTTTTGTCCCCTCCACTGCACAGGTTGCATGATACTTAAAAAGCAGCTGTTTAACATTCTTTTTATCCTCAATTTCCAGAGTATGGCTCCATGCTGTGAGTACACATAACTTCAATTTGACTTTACAAACCTGGATTAGTTTATCTTCGCATGTTCGCTGTGTAGTGAGTTTGCTATATCCCTGTTTATTGGAAAGGGAAATGAGGCTCGGAGGGATTTAATTTAGAAGTTTCTGNCATCCCCGTGGATTTCAGCTGCAGCTGGTCAGGGATTCTGCTCCCATCTAGCATCCATGGGTAAGAAACTGATTTTACAGACCTTACTCAGTCCTATTAGAAGTGTTGTTGTAGAAGCAGAGGAAGAAACAGCTTTCTGAGATGGCACTAAAAGGTCTTTGCTATGAAACTATTTTTTTCTCTTCTTGGATGTCTCTGGGTGTATTAGTAAACACTTTCTAGTTGGATTGTAAACAAGACTAGATCACACTTTATCCAGTTTGGCAAATCAGTTAAATGACTTTTCTATCAAACAGCCTCTTATTTGACTTAACAATTAATCATGTCAATGTGGAGATTGCACGTCAAAATGTTATTGCTGAAGCTGGCATAAAAGCTCAGCTCAGCTTTGCCTCTGAGGCTGGTATTTTAAAGAGAACAGACTCTTTTCCCGTGCCAGCTTGAACAAACCCAACGCCACTGCCAGAGGCAAACAGCTACTACATACTATTCTTTACCTTAGTCTTCCCTCTGAACATCTGCTTTTCCATCATAGTTTGTCCCAGTTGCCCTTACTTTACCTTCTATCCTTAAAAAAAGCAAAATTACCCTAAACTAGAAAACTCCCACTGCATTCTTGTTCCTGTCTATATTTTTTCCCATATCCATTTTCTGCTTTTTTTTCCTTCAGCATTTCAGCTTGAAGGCTTCTTTTAATCTGCTGAATCAGTGCCAAGAAGCAAAGTCACTAGAGTAGGGGACAGACAGGTTCTCAGCTTTAGTGACTGTCTCCTGGTCTGGTACGGCCATTTCCAGGAATGTCCAATTTCATTTGTCTAGGACCAGACCTGAGGGAGATGGCTTCACTGCCCTTTGAGGAATCTGTTTACAACCTGCCATGTTTCTATGTGCAAAGAAAGCAAAGCAAAGGAAGAATCTGAGGAGATTTAGTGGTCACATTAAAGTGGTGTGACTTCTTAGACATAAAATTGGCCAAATGACAGGTGTTTTTTCAACAGGGGCAGCAGAAAGCATTTTTTTAACACACAACCCATATTGTCTGCCAAATACTAAAAGATTCAGAAGTTGCAACAGTTGGTGTTTTCTACTTTCATTCCTTTCATCATCACCCTCCTCTCTCCCAGCCAAGCTGGACATCAATTTCTTCCTGGTTTTCTCTGAAGTTCCAGCCACCAGCAAGAGCAGCTGAGCTGAAATGAAAGACTCAAGTCAGAAGTATGGACAGGTACCTACATGCCAGTGGGGGCTTTCATCCCACCTTCCCTGTGCAAAATCAGACCCTCTCAGCTGTATCGGTTTAGGACACTGCAGAGATATGGAGCTTTTTGCTATTTCCCAGATCATTGTTATTCTCAGCCCATATGATTCATACTCTGAGTGTTGAAATGCTTATTTTCAATAATGAATATTTCAGCTACTGAGATAAACAGCTCTCATTTTACAGAATTATATATAGAGCTTGGTTGCACACGCTTCATTTCCAGGTGCTTGCCAAGCACAAGGATGGCTGAACTTTACAGTTCAGAAGCCACGGATCAGGCCCTGAAAGTCAGGAGATTGCCTTTAAAATAATACAATCTCGAAGAATAATCAGTGTTGGCATTTTTAATTTGCTGCCTGGTTTCTAAGCCCTTGGGGATTATATTTTCCTTTTGCAAATCCACAAGGACAGGAACTTTCGCATTTTTTTAATGAAAGAAGAGATGGGATAAGCGCAGGGTGAAAAGCAAAGAGACCATGAGAGTTGACAAGACTGACAATGGCAGGCATGGTCTGCAAATACAGTGAGAGATGAGACTTGATCCCAGCCTTTGTGGTTTGCACAATACCTTGAGAATTCATGCTGATCCCTACAGCAAGCACAATTCAGCATCAGAAACCATCTACAAAAAGAAATGTTGAAAATCAGACCCCAAATTTCTTAAATTGTCTTGACATGCAGCAGAATTATTTTTATATACTAACATCATATTAAAGATTTTTTTTTTCCTCTTCCTACTGCAGGGAATGCTTAGAGGTAGAAGGGAATTGTAACTGTATGTTACATTTCTGTAACTATATTCTACATGCAGAGACCCTTGTTCTGTTCTCTACTTAAATATTGTTGGCCATGGCAGGGTGCTTATCTGTAATAGAACCTCCTAGGTTTCTCAATGAGACTTTAAAGCCTGATGGGGAAAGGGTATAGTGAAGTATGTAGTAAAGTGTAGATTCCCCAGGTAGCTTTGTGTCCACTGATGTTCTGTGCACAGAGCAGGGGTTGTTCCCATGCTTGTGAGGGTAGACTAGCCTTGCATTGATAGAGCTACAACAGTCAACAACTTTTGTGAATAATGTATCCTTTCCTCCACTAAAATATATCCTTCAGCTTTTCTCTTTGGCCTCTGTTGTTCCTTAGATCTTCATGTATTTGTAAGTGAAATACTATGAAGTGAGTGAGAGGGACAAGAAGGAGGGGGCCTTTTAATATGGGGGAGAGGACTATCTGACAGCCAAGGCAGAAGATGGTTGGGAGGGAAGAAAGGAAAGGAGCAGGCCTGGACATGGAAAATGGAAATGTTCAGTAGCAGAAGTTGCAAGGATTGCCTTGAAGTCAGTGCAGAGGAAGCAAGACCATTGAAGCCTAATCCCAGTTCTGCCATTTGTCTTGAATGACTTGGAAGAGATCACTCTCATTTCTATTGACTGTTCCTTCATCTGTGAAAAGTAATAGAGAAGCACTCTTCAAGTTTATGAAAAGCCCTGGTATGGGATTGTCACCATTAGCATTACCTAATTAAAGTGTGTCTGCTTGGCTTATGCCATCAAAAACATCACTCTAACTGCTACTTGGAAGCTGATATTGCTGCCTGCAGAGTTTTCCTTTGTTGGTGGTGTATCTTCCAGTCTCATGAGCTCAATTCTGTCCCATGTTGCTGTGCAACGAAAAAGCCCAAACTGCTCCTTTACTGAAAGGAATGTAACCATTTGCCTGTTCCTCTGCAAGGCAGCATGTGATCGTTTGAAGCACCCTCATGAAATTCTCTTTTAAAAATAACAATAAACCATACCTTTTTTCTTTTTTATTGTACAAACATGGCAGAAATCTGTAAGACCCTTGAAGTGTTGCATAGGTCAGCCTATTCTTTATGCTTGGTGCAAGAGCAGCACTTCAATATTACTCATTTTTATTGTACTTAAAGTGGTTCTATGTACTTGATATACATCAATGATTATGATCCTTCCCTGAGAAGCTGCATGGACAGTGTACAAAGTATAGAAGGCAAGCAAACTGGAAATGCAGAACTACTGGTATTGTTTTGCTGTCTTTTTAATTACCCATTTTATAAACAGGATAGTATTAGAAGAGTGTGCTTAATAAATACCTTGGGTTGAGCCATCCTTAAATGTCCTTCCGTTTTATTTAGAAAGAAATAAGAAAAAAAATAGCAGATCTGCAGGGAAGCTGAGGGACTTGAACGTGGAAGAGATCTGGCATGTCATTATGTCAAGGTTTCTAGTATTATTTAGAACTTTTTTGCAGCTCAGGGGAAGGAACTTTCCAACTGGATAAATAATAACCTCAAAAAGGCACTAGACAAAACATATGAAGTATAGGATATGAAAAGAGATCAGCAAAATAACCCCTGGCTTTCAAGTCCAAAAGTGCAATGCTAATATAAACATTGTCAAAAGTCAAGCACCTTGGAAATGCTTAAAATATATATACTGAAAAGTACAAAACAAAAGACCTAAATGGGCCTAAGTCAGAGGACTTTGACTGCAAGATGTGGCACCTGGGATAAAAAGCATGGTAACAAGTATTGGAGTGTATCTATTCTTTGTATGACACTAGGCATTTAAAGAATGGCTGATGTAATTAAGAAGGCAGAAATAGATTTGGAGGGCTTTTTAATCTCAGTCCTTTTTGTGTAATTCTTTACACCTAATTTTTAAGGGAAGACTAATTCCTAAAAAATCAAGGCAAATGTAAAAAGATTGAAACACATCTTTCAAAGGGTAGCATATGCCTACCTGATACCTGCCTTTGATTTCTTTATAAAGTAAATACTGCAGATATAATCCCTCTGAACTTTAGCAGAGCATCCAAAAGTCTGAGAGATGAGAAATTATAATAAATAAGGAAGACCAGTACTATTAAGGAAAATTGTAAGAGCAGTGAAGAGTGATGATACCAGATAATACTGAAGAGGAGGCTGGAGGAAGAATATTAATGGATCTTCTCTGAGAATATTCTGAGATGAGGAGGTAACCTATGGGTGCCGTTTGGTCATGTGGTGCTGTAAACTTGTCCATGTTGTAGCCATGGAAAATGCAAGACTATGTACAGTGAGGTATTTTCCACAAAGAAAATTTTCCACAGATGAATTCACATCATCATTGTTAGCTCAGGAGAGAGATCTCCATGTGGATCACTATGTATTGGTCAGGGAAGAGCTAGAAAGGTGATGATGAGAATGGGGACCCTGGAGAGAGGAGACAAAAAGAGCTTTTTGCCATTGTCTATAAATGCATGGAGGGAGGGAAAGGTGGAGTACTATTTAACCCAAAGATAGCTTGGAAACTTAGCAGAGAATTCTTAAACCTTCAAAGGACTCTCAGTTGGGAAGAGTCTTCTGGTAAAAAAAAGTGAAAAATCTACATTCCTTAACACTGAACAGGGATTATATGATGTCACTGTGTGCAAAGACCAGGAAGGGACTTGGTATTTCTGAAGGTCCCTTCTTCTTTTGTGCCCCTTCCTCATATTGACCTCCACAATCTCTTCTGATACAATGCTCTTTGAGGAAGATGGGAAGTAATGTTTTTTCATGAATTTGGTTATAAGACAACATATTGTTACAGTTCAGCAGAGAGTAGAAGAAATTCCCCTTTCCTAAAATGGCACACTTGGGTCTGACCCTCCTAATTATTTTCCAGTCCTCTAAGAATTACTTGTGGGAAAATAAGTCTCATCCCCATCTTCTGCCAAGGGCTGCACAAGGCATTATTTGGCATTTCAAAATTCATCACAACCCCGGATACATGTGATTATTTCTGTTTGGGAAGAAGCACAGACCTTATAGGGTGAAAACAAAAACCAATGTGGGGCAATGAATACTGGGGAGTCCTTCAGAAGCAGGAGTCCTCACGTATGCACACGCTGGAAATAATTAGTTTAGTACAAGCTGATGAGCTAATTCAGGCTGTGACCACCTTGTTTCTTTCTGGATTGGGCTGCCATTTCTGCTCTGGACCACCAGATGCCAGACTTTTACTGCAAAACTCCAGCCCTCCCCCTGCACAATGGAGAGAAATGTTTATGTGCTTATGTTTTCATGAAACCCTTCAGTTTGGTTTTCTGCGAAACATTGTAAGCCTTGTAAGCCTTCCAAGCACAGCGCTTGTGTCTAAGCATGTTCTGTAACTCTCTAAGATCATTTGTAAACTAATTGTAGGAGGTTACTGAGAAACAACCTCTTTGTAAACTACTGGCTTCTCCAAAAAGCCAGTGACTTGAATCTCTTGCCTGAAAATCATAATGAAAACTGGGCAGTTAGAAAAAGCACTGCTGAAAGGCTCAAAAGGAATAGGGTAACACTTGGTATAGGGAAACAGCAAAATGTTTATATTCAAAAGCTTCAAATAAATTGCATTTGAAAACTTAACTGTCTTAGGTAAACAGCAAAATAATTCCAGCCTTTCTTATCTGCAGAAATTTCTTAGGAGAAATGCTTATTCACATGTTTGTTTTCAGTAATTCAAGATGTAACTATTTCATACTTTTCCTTTCGAATATACACATACTTTACCCAAATTTTACAATTTACAAAGGTACCTACTTATGTTTGATTAATTCTCAAATTTGGTTATTAGAAAATTATGCAATTATGTTTTTCCTATTAGAATTATTAACATTCTTATTGCAGAATGTATTATTTTAACAAAGCGTGCATTGTTTTATAGAATTTAGAAACGTTGAATTAATTTGTAATGAATTGACCAATTAGTGTAGAATGAAAGTACAGAGCTATGAATCATCCATATTGGGCCAAAGAGACAGCACATTGTGCCATAAACAAAAAGAAACAAACACAAGCATGAACACAAATAAAAGAAATAAGGTTTTGGTAAAAATAAAGCAATGGAAACGCAGCAGTTTAGATAAACAGGAACATTATTTTGTTACAAGCATCAGAGATTTTTTTTTCAGTCAAAGTCAATTTGCATTATATTAGGGGAATATCAAATTGTAAAGTGTAATATTACTATAGACAATTTTTTTATTCCCTCATCACAGTGTATATAAAGTACCTCTTGATCAATGTGATGTCAATTGTTAAAGCTTTCAAAAGCAAACCTTTCAGGTAAAAAGCATATAAATATATTGGAAATAAATATATATTCACCTATACAACATCTCCCTATAAAAAGGCAAAGAGTATGCAAATATCATAAGACATTAATAAAAAATCCTGACAGTTAAAGCAAAGACTTTCATTAATAATTAAAATACAAATGATGACAGAACACAATGCTTTATTCTATCATGAAATTATGTTGGTCTACAATTATGATAACACTGGTTCTCAGTTTTGTATTTTTGTGGAAATTAAACAGAAAAGGGCAATGCAATATTGTTTGGGTACTGGCAAAGAGAGCAAAGTGATATGAAATATTTAGCATAAGGGCTTCTCCAAAAGTATATGCATTATTGACATATAATCAAAATAAAAATATTTCCATTTTCACAGCTCAACTACCATTATAACTTTGAATTTAATTTCTCTCTTAGTGTAAAAAAATATTAAAGAAAATATAACATATACCAGAGTAGTGCAGGGGCATTTTTTTCATCATCTCTCAGTGTAGAATCAGATTTATTTGAACTTGACTGAATCACCCATGGATAGCAGAAATCACTATTTATTCTTGATTCAAGAAGAGTCTTTTTCTTGACATGAAAATGTCAAAAAGTTTCATAATGATAGTTTATGATGTCGTTATAATTCCCCTCCATTCTTTAAAAACAGAGTATTAAGTCATTCCATTACACTGCCTTACTCTTAATCATTCCCTTTTTCTAAAAAATTGACGTATTTATCATTGATTTTCCAGCAGATGTTGTACTGGATGCCCTTTTTTTAAAAGTACCTCAGTTAATCTGACCTCTCTTAATGATTACTCACATATTCTTTAGTAAGTGAATAAAACTTTTCTTTCACAGATAGTAGGTACTTAATCCTCATTATTGAGAGTATGCTGAAACCTTGAATACTTGTCAAAGATTCATTTTATAATCCTGAGGTTGGTTTGCCGTCAGTGATTTACACAGGGGCTGTGCTTGCAATAATTGATTCATTCCATACTTAAAGTCTACTGCTGTCATTAAAATGACAGTACAACACTTGCTGTTGCAATTTAGTTTTACTTTAAAAAAGGCTTAATTCTCCCCTGGAAATACATGGTATTGAAACAGAAGAAATAATTTTATGTGTCAAAATAAAATCACAATAAATTAATTTTTACTCTCAAAATATTAAACAGGAAAAATTTGAAACATGAGCTAGCTTTTGTGAGGTTTGATGGAAGCCTAACCTGCAATTGCGTGAACAGTGTGCTCACATCTTTTTGTTTGTTTAGGCTCAAAGAGCATTTTTTAAAGCACTTTAAAAATCTGCTTTGAAACTGAGTTTTAAGGTGCAACTCCTATAGTTAATGAGCATCTCAGATGCAATGCCCATGGATGCTGAGCTTCTATAATACAACAGATTGTAATTTTGCACTGTCGGTGATGATGTTACACATAAAAGCATATGTCCATTTACAGCCACTCCAGATAAAACCTTACAGGCTGCGTTCTCCCAGTATGTATGGGCTTTTCTGAAATACAGAATCAAATGCAAAGTGTTTAACTGACTCCTTACACTGACAATGTGACATGCAGCTTTCATTTTCTTGAGTGTGTTTGACGAGGAGATTAACTAAGTGCTAAGGTACAGTAGATCCCTCTAAAGGACACAGTAATGCTTTCCCCTGTAGGTCCCAGTTCTGTGAAGCTATTGAGGAAAGAAATCCCAGTGAATGCACTAATTATTACCCGGCAAACTACAGTAAGTTAAAATTTCTATTTAATCAAAAAAAATTAAAAGGTTATGGATGAAAAAGAGGTTTTGTACAGCTCTTCCAGTAATATCATGTCATGTTAATTTTAATGAAGCTTCATTAAAGTTCTCAGATAAGTAAGAAAGATAATTGTCGTTCATTAACATTGTGGTTCTACCCGCAGCTGGAAAACATGCTCTAAAACGTTAATAAGAACAAAGATTCAAATATGACTGAGATGGAAGGAGGCAGTGTGAAAGAATTAATTAAGCCACAATACCTACATCACGGATAGTTTAGTAAACTATCAGGAGATGAGAAAAAAATTAGGTTACGGTGAAATAGTATCCTTTCCAACCTTGATGTGCCTAAATAGTAGACCACATGCAAAAGCAGGAGGTCACTTAGGACTGAATTCTGACCATAACAGCAGCTCACACTCCTCCCACCGAGGTCTCTCTGTCTTCTGTACTTATTCAAGGGCAGATCAGGGTCTTCATCATTTAGACATCTTTTGCACTGTGCAGTTAAAGAGAATAATTTGGCCTTGACTGTAAGATCATTCTTGATCTGAGAGGGCTATATTTAGCTCTCAACGTGCCATAATGTAGATTTTTGCTGTGATAAAATCTGCCTTGTTTCCACTACTGTCAGATCAGGCATGTGAAAGAAAAATCACAATGATCTCAGTGTTTTCACAAAGATTATCTTGAATTTGGGCGTGCCATTGTTCCAATAGTTGATATACTAATAGTATTGATGTAACAGCAAGAAATCAACTGATTATTTTGTTATTTTGAAGGCATACTGATTTTTGCCTGTTTATGCAGCCTGAATTCTACAATACACTATCCTTTTACCTTAATGATTGGAGTTCTGTACATCTATATGGACAGTTGGTTTAAATCACTGATTTTCTTCCTGTGCCTGACTAAGTGATCCGCAAGATTTCTTATTCAAGTGAAATACAGAATTCTAGTTGGATTGCTGTTGGATAAAAAATAGCTGGACAACTTTTAGGTGCAGTTGCATCTCTGACCAAATTTACTGTGTGCACTTATGCATACCCATGTAAATGTGTGGCCTCCAGAAGCAGGTCTTGCATTTGACATTTCAGCAAGGAGGAGAATATCCCTGTCAAAGTTATAATTGTTCATGAAGAGGAGTTTATAATATAAACAATCACTATTGTTGGGGCTGCAGGGAGAGTGCTTAACCACTGCAATGCTTTATCTTTCTTCACCTCAAGTCTTTTATAACTAGACATTTCACCACAATATCAGATATTTCTTCTAAATAAATAATCTCTAAAACACCTGGTTTTGGTGTAGTTACAAATTTCTGGTGATTCTCCTAAATATTTATCTTCAAACAGATTCTTCTGTTTCTGAAACAGAGAGAAAAAGTTGCAAGTAGCACATCCCATTAGTGGCGGAACTAAAAGACCCCACATAATGGGGCAAATCAATTTTATTGAAGGAAATGGTAATCAAGAAAAATAAGTGTTTTGACATTATGTTCCACAAGCCATTGAGTTTAATTTAAGGAATCTTTTAAAGAAATCTGATAATTCATCTCAGACTGATTTCTTCCTAATTCAGTGAAAATCCTAAAGTATTTATTTTTCCTGAAATGTAAGTGTTCTATTGGCCAAAATTAAAACTGATTTGTGCTAATATAGATTTATAGCAAATGCTCTTAAAGTATGCACTACGATAGGTTAACAAAAATAATGAAAGGCATCCACAAATGAACTGATTACAATTACTCTCTGCATCTTTGCAATTAAATCCATAACTAGAAAATACTGCTGTCATTTAATTCTCTAAGAAATGCTTTGTTACCTTGCAGTTAAAAATTATAATAATCCACTGCTTTTTTATTGAAACTCTTTGCTTTCCTGCCCCCAGAAATATCAGTAGGAAACCTGCTCTGGAGTGTTGCATGCAGTTTTAGAAGCATGCTCTACCAACTATCTGTATAAAAATATACAGATATACATGTTGCAGGAAAGTTTTCTTTTGGTTTCATTTGGTTTGTTTGATTACTAGCAGCTAAAACAGTTCTTTACTGTGCATAACAGCCCAGTTGTGTGTTTTAAGGGCATCATGTGTCTTTTAAAAATGTATTATTTCATGCCTAAGGTACACTCAAAACTCTGTGTGTGTGTGCACACATGCAGGGGGCTAATGTGGTACTAGTCTGTGTTTTTATAACTGTTGCCTGGATTAAACGGTTGGTTCCTCCTGCCCCACAGGGTGGTTTGATGAGCAAAACATTTCTGATGGGAGATGGTAGGAAGAGAGGGACTCTTTGCTGCTGGCAAATAGTCTCTACATCCAGGAAGTTGGAAAATTATTATTATAGGAACAAAGATGCTGCATAATAGGATGTGATACAGGATATACTGTATTCATCGTAAATCATGAAGCAGCTGAACTAATCTGCACATAAGGAAAACGGCACTCTAATTTTCTGTTGAAAATCCAGACAACATTCTCACCTTGCAATTCACTGTGCTGGTGCTGCTCTACAAAGGAGAAGAAAACTGATTAGCAAATTGTTAATCCAATAATTGTAACAAATAATTAGCTTTGTAATAATTAGACAAGAAAGCATATAGAATAAAAATGTCATCAAATACGAACTCTGTCTCTTCTCCCTCCTCCCTTCCCGTCATGTTCACAACTATTTGAGTAAAAATATCTATTATATGAGATGCAGACAGCATTTTCTTCTTTTTGTATGAAAACATTAAAAATAAATAAATTGTAAACCGAATATGATTGCGAACTGAGCACTCAATAAAAATAGCAAGGCCAAGATGTTTTCTTTGACCTTCCTTTCTTCGCATTATCCCTTCCTCAGGACATTCACTCCTTGTTGTGACCCTTTGTAATTTCTCTTTTATTATAAATTGTTAATATAAAAATGCTGTGGCTCATGAAGTTTCGGGTATGAAAATACTATTCATGTCAGAAATAAAATCAGATTGACATGCCAGAAGAAAACACTTTCAAAACTGGTGAATATTCAGCTCTGTTTAGGATTCCCTGCTGGTTAGACCACCTTGCCTTAATATATTTCTTAGGTGTTTGTCAGCTGGAGCATCGACTCTTGCAGTTTTAAGATTTATTCTGAATGTTGCTCAAAAAATTATTTTACATTTCAAATATTATGGGAGCATTTGTGCTTGTATTGAAGCCATGTAACATGACTCAGAGCTAAGAAGAGTGCAAAATGTTTAAAGTAGAAATAAACCAAAGAAGGCTTGTCTGACCAAGGGGGACAGAGCCACTTGGCATAGACACTATCTTACAAACTCCTGGATGGATGAACTACACTGGCAATGCCTCGGGTACCTAGAGAGATACCCTTAGCACAAGATCAAAAGGACCATATTGTCTCATTTGGGGCTTGGTTCTTGCATTTGGGGCTCGGAGGACTGAGAGCTCTTGTTCTGTAAAATCTCTTTCAGCCCTTTGTTTGTAACCCCTCTCCTGCTGAAACCAGGCAAACTCATCACAGGCGCAGACCCCGCACCAGCGGGATGTGCCCGGGGGAGAGCTGCTCACGGGCCCCTACCCTCATCACCTTTAAAAGATGCCGCTTTGGAATCTCCTCTCATTTGCATAGGGAGATTTAATTTCCATCCCTTAAATATGACGAATTGCCGAGATTTCCTTCAGTTAATGCTTTTAACAGCTCCCAATAAACTTCATTAATCAGGCCAGCTCTAGGCCCAACGTGCAGCCTGGAAGCAGCTAATTTGCCTGATGAGCCCGCGACTTTAGTGAATAAACAGGTGGATAAGCCGAGGGTTTTATGGCCTTAATTACACTCTAATCAGTTCAGCACTTGGCGGGCAAAAGGGAAGAGGGAAAAGAGGTGGCGGCAGCAAGAGCAGCAGCAGCCGCTGCTTCTCAGCCCTTCCCTTCCTGCATCAGCTCTGCTCTCCTGCTTCACCCACTCCTCTCCTGCTTTCCCTTTCCAGTCTTTGCCTCTCCACTCCTTCCTCCTCTGTCTTTCCTCCTTTTCTCCTCTCTTTCCACCCTGATGTTTCCTTCTCACTAAAATCAACCTCTGACAGAGAGAGAGGCTGGTTTATTCTTTCTTTCCTGCTACTTGCTGCCTCCCTTTTCCTTCTTTTATTTTATTTTTCACTCTTCGTACCTCATTCCCTCTCTCACCTCTCCCCTGCCTCTGGGCCCTGCCTCCCCCCGCCGCCCCCATCCCTCTCTCCCCTGCTACGTATTCTCCCTGTCACAGTTAGGCCGCCTGACAAATCACTTCAAGGGCAGCCTAACTTTGAAGGACAAGACAAAGCTTTAGCATATGGTCCAATCCCCAGATGTTTGTCTCTCTCTCTTGCTCTCTCTCCCTCCCCTCTAAGAAGGGCTACTTGGGAAGCCCGGCTTTTTTTTTTTTTAATCCTCTCCTCCCTCCCCCCAAGTTTTGGTGGGGATCTGTAACTAGCAGCAAGGGCTGCTTTTCCCTTTACAGCCTCCTCCCAGAGGAAGCGGTGTTGGGAGAGGTGGGGGGGGGAGTAGTTCTGAAACTTAATGATGTTTTTCATAGCACGGCGAGGGGCGGTAGGAGGCCCGTGGGGTTGGGAGCCAGGGGGATGCTCCCGGGTCTCAGAGTCTGACGGTGTCAGCCCTCCCCGCTCCTGTACCGTCCAGGATAGCACCGGTGAGACCCGGCGGAATGCTGCCACAATCTCCCCATGAGGAGGGAGAAGCGGAGAAGCAGAAACCTGCTGCTTCCCTGCTCCAAGCATCGCACGCCCGAACGGGAGCGGGCGCAGCCGCGGCGCCGAGGACCGGCCGTGTGGGAGGGAGGGAGGGAGGATGCGACAGCGGGGGCTGCGGTGGGCTGCGAGTGGGACCCCCGGCAGAACCCCCAGCCCCGGGGCAGGAACCAGCTCCCGGGGGGGGCTCCGGCTGTTCCCGCAGAGCGGGCGAGGGAGGGAGGGAGGTGCGGGGCAGCAGCCAGCTCTCCAAACCACCCTTACCCCGGAGCTGCCGGGGTCTGCCCGGGTGCTTGTAGTTGTTTACACCATTCGGCTGAAAATACGCAGCCGTAAGAGCCTTAACTGGAGACGCGACTTCACAGAGCACAACTCTTTCGGTAGCGAAGGTCTGGCACGATTTACCTGTCGGGATTTTTGTTATCACTTCTTCCTGTAAGTTTTGTGACAGAAGCCCCATGCACCGTGGTCCAACCAGCACCAAAACTAAAATGTCTACATCCACAGCCACTGAATGTGCTTTAAAAAAAAGCAAAGAAAAACCTCCAAAGCCCCTCAAAACGACAATAAAAAGCTGTTCAGGAGGAAACTGCGGCTCATGCCTGATAGTGAGAAAGCCCAGCTTAAAAAAAAAAAAAAAAAAAAATCACTGCTGCTTACAAATGAACGATGGCTCATGTAACTTGGCTGCTAAAACTGGCCAGAGAACTTCTTAGAAGCAAATATATTTTTCCTTTCCAAAAACTTATCATGAGAAGGATTTGTTTGAGCATTTTATCTCAGCTGTCAAAGACATATTAAGAGAATAAAAGATTGTATTCTCCAGTACCCCCTTCTTAATACAGTTTTTCATCCTGTACATGTAACAATATTGAGACTTAAAAAAATGAACTGTCACAAAAGGAAAATGGATTTCATCTTTGTCTGTCTCTTTTCAGAGGGATTAAAACATTGATATTATTTTGGAGGCTGACATGATTTTCACTTGAAATTTGCATGGGTGTCTTTATGATGTCTACTATTTATTTGGTTTTCAACTGTGCTAATTAACACTTTTCCACAGCTTTGTAAAAGATATCTACAGTGTATGATTCAATTGCTTTTTTAAAAAAACCCTTGGTTTATATGACTAATATGTTATAAACTGTTACATATTTTTATAAAACCAAACACAGTGCATTCTTTGTAGATCAATTCAGAAAGCATTTCCTTTAGACAAGACAACAGTTCTTGCTTACATGAATTTTTGAAGTGTAGAATCAATTTAATGATCTTTTAACTGTGGTTACTTAAAGCTTTTTAGACCAAAAATAATCATGAGGAGGTGACTCTTTTTTAAAATTATCAGTGTAAAGGATACCTTTGAAGAAAGTTATACAATGACGTCGGTTTTCATTTTCAGTGTTTTATGACTCTAAGAATCTTGAGTGTACTTAGTGCTAGGTTTTTTTGTGTCTTGCTGTTATGATAAAGTGAAATCCTGACACTTATTCTTGGGTATAACGGAGAAGAAATGGATGGCAAAAACTTGCAGGTTTTACTTACTGTAGCCAGATTAAATTGCCTGACCCTTAATAAAATTACATCTTGTATAGTTACGTTGCCTTGATGGAATTTGGGATCATACCATCCTGCAGTTTATTTCCAAGCCTGCTTATTGTGTTACTGTCCAATAATGAAAGAGAATTAAGGCATTTTTTAAAACACGAGATAATTTTTTCCCCCCAAGTTCTGCAAATTCTCAAAGTGGCCCTGGAGAAATACAAATGCACAAAGCGACAGGCGAAGCCGGGCCTGTGTTCAGCACTCCATCATTCCTTGTCAGAGGGGCAGCCACTATGCATTATCCTGCCGTGATTGATAGAGTGGGTTTGTGCAGACTGGGAGAGCTGGGCATGGCTCAGATGGGGCCCTGTCGTTCTGGCTCCATTTCATACTACCTGTAGGGAAAAGGAAAATTTGCTGGGATTGGTGGGATGGCGCTGGTCAGAAATTTTGCTTCTTGCCCGTAATGTAAAGGTCGTATTCCCTAAAAGTTAAATGTAGCTTCTAGCTTCGCGTGGAAACTACATTCCAAGAACAGGGAGCAAGGGAAAGAAGGACAGACCTTGCTTATGTGAATAATGTCACAATAATAAAACAGCTTTCAGGTCATCAAGTTTCCTTCTTTGTTTGAATTGAGAACTTCTTCAGTGGGCAGTGTACTTGAAGACTTTCCCTTATCTTTCGACTCATTTATTCATCAGAAGGAGCTGACAGAAGGCCCACACTTTCAGTGCAGCGCTGCCCTGTTAAGATTAATTTGGTGTCAATGTTACTGGTCAGAAAAATAGAATAAAATATACATAAAGTAGATTGTTATATGTGAAGCCAAAACATAATAAAATTCTATTCCCAATATATAACAGGTGACCAGAAAGCCTACCTAAAGGAGCTATTATTGCTGTAGGATATAATGTAATAATTTATGCAGTTAGAATCTTTGACACATTTTTGTTCAGCTGGGGAGAAGAGTTTAGATTTCTTTGCCTGTGATCATTCAAGATCTTGACTAATTGATGTAAGATCAAAGATGACAACAATCTCACCAGTGTTATGTAAAACTATAATACCCTCCAGTTCCTTCATTTCTTCCTGAAATGGCCACAGGCAAAATAATTTGCATAAAAGGTCTCCAGTTTTAAAATGTAATATTTCTTTCATTGGGACTTTTATATAAACCCCAAAGATTTCTACACATGTTTACAAACTTAATCAAAATGAGCATAAAAATATTATTGCAAGTGATTCTGGGGGAGAATGGAGGTTTATTTTGTTTTAAAGTAGTAGCAAATTATAATAATATAGAATGACATTTTAAAAATGTTATTTTTGAGTTCACATCTATATTTATAGGAATTATTAGCTGGAAGGGGCCACTCTCAGAAACTAATTGATGAATCCGAATTTATCATCCTGTAAACTCTCTTCCTCCCCCATTTCATTTCTGTGGACAAAATATTTGCCTATTTCTGTGCCTTGAAATAGGAAAGCAAGGATGCTGTGTATTTTACATCAATAAAAGAAATTGTGAAAACTGCTTTCTACTACAAATTCTTTTAAAAATTAATCTTGGTATATTTTGGGGGGTGTTATAACAAGCAAGCAGGTTAAATGATTCAGCACTCATTTTAGACTATCCTCTGCTACAGTTTGTACACTTAAATAATTTGCAGGGAGTTTTAGAGATTGTGCCACACTAGCAAGTACGTACCGACTTTCCCACCCTTGTAATTCTGGAAATATCACTTTTCTTTCATGAGTATTTCAGGTAAGAATGGAGTATTTTTACATTATACTTGAGGTCTTTTCAAGGGGGAAGAAAAGCATCAACCTTATTTGAGAATACATATTTGTGTAGAGACACTAATTTATGTACAACGTGCTTGTTCAAATGGGCTCGCTATTTATTTTTTAAAATATGAAATTAAGAAAGCAAGATAATTCAAAACTTCATTTCTTTCACTGCCCCTCGCCTGTCTTGCAGCATTTTGGAATATGTTCCCCTTAAACATTTATTTCAGATGGGATACTTAACTGTGGTTTAAACCCTGCCTTTGTAAGCGTGTTACTGAAACATATGAAAAAGTGAAGCTGCTACTTAAAAAATGCTTACCGCTGTAGGATAATTAACATCACCCTGGAGTAGTACATCACAGCTAATTCAGTGAGCCCTGCTTTACAGCTGCCACCAAGCAACAAGCAGTAGTTATAAAATGCTCACGTATCAAGATATTCCTTTAACACCTCATTTATTATTGTACCATGAAAAATGTCCCCTTCCATTTATTATGATATCACTGCATTAAGGGTCTTAGTCACAAAGAAATGACTTGTATACACACACATATGAAGGTGCAGTTTTCTTGTAAAACACAGAGAATTTGCCCAATGAATTATCTCTGATGCAAATGAAATGGATGTTTATTGAAAGGAGGATGGCTAAAGTTGAAGAAATAGAGTTGTATGCATTGGTAAAAGATAGCTTTTTTAAATTTAATAGCTAGGGGGTAGTTTGTGTTTTTCTCTGTGTTTAATGCTTTTTTTTTCTGTGAACAAACTCAGGCAAAAAGCAGCTGTAAACAGAGATGAGAAAGACAGACAAACAGACACACAGGCACACATGAGTGTAGGTTGACAGTCCGCTGCCTTTATAAACATATGATAGACCCAGAGGCAAATCCAAAGCTGCCAACACAACTATTAAATGAGTCTGCCAAAGAGCCAGATGCTGCAGCTGGAAAAGCATTTTCATTGTCTTAGCAGCTGCATACTGCAATTGCTGTCCCGAAAGGAGAGGAAGGAATTTGGAGTATGGTTATCGATTAAATGGTACCCAGTTATGCTTCAGCGTATGTATGCTTGTGGGTGCATATCTGTGTAATTATAACAGCAACTATGTTTACTAGTGTGAAAAATATATTATTTTTATTTTCTAGTGACTTCTTAAAGGCCAATACTAGAATTGTTGGGGGAGGTCATATTTAAAAAATACTTAAGATGACTAGTTCTGATTTTCTAGGTTTTGCAGTTGTTGGCTGAGAGAGGAATGACCAACACTCACTTGAGTGCTCTTTGGGATCCACAAACAGATCCAGCCTTCCCTCCCACATCTCCCACTCCCTACACTGTGCATATGGGATTTTGATTTGGGAAAATGAATCAGAGTAGTCCAGGTGTCTACAAAGTGCAGTTTAATGACTACTGGGCTTGGAAAGAGGGTTATACTCAGAGTGCCAGCAAGCTCAGAAAGTAATGCTCTAACCTTCATTCATGCAGGGCATTTCTTGAGAGTAGGGATGACTGGGACAGCCTGCATAGCAGAGAGAGCATGTGGCTTCATGGAGATGCAGGACCCACCTTACTGACTGCTTGAGTTAAATAGCAAAAAGAAGCCGAACAAATCTATCTCCGTAACACAGTCTTTTTACCTAGAACAAAAAAGGGAGAAAGTTGAGCAGGAATAGGGGTGGCCATCCGCACTCCTCTGGTGAAGCAGCCTATGGGCTGCACTACCATGGTGCTTAGTTTAGCTCCTATAATGGCTGCGCAGCCACTGCTAGCATGGGGTGATATATATTTGAATTTACAGTGACTTGCAAAGACAGATGTGTGTAATTTGTAGAACTGGTCCATGCGCAATTAGGAAACATGGTAGCTGAAATGGTGTTCTTATTCTTTTTCTAAGAAGCTGCACAGATTTGTGCTCTGAACTAATGAAGAGGCCTTTATATAAAATTAGAGATTGGGAAAGTATGTGCTAAAGCCTTCTTGGCTCGATAATTACTTTTTTATCATTATAATGACCTGTCGTACTAATAAAGTGTTTTTTTTTTCCCAAAAAAGTTCATCAACCCTGTAAGGGAAGGGACTGGAAGAGAAAATCAATTGAAATCATTATTTCACAGGCTAAATATATTTTCAAATCTTACCCTTTAAGTGGTTGTATATCATTATATACTATTTGTATTATAAAAGTGGCAAATTATTAAAAACCCCAACAAATGAACTAATATTGAGTGTAGATTTTGGCTGGTGGACAATGCAATAGTGCCTACGTGTATGTATATCCGTGTGTAACTGCTTTTAGAGGTAGTAGAATTGTACATGTATTTATGATATTAAAATATTAAATCTGAAATAATGTTGCATACATTAGCTTTCACATTTGTTTTGATGAAAAGAGAGGAAGGGAACTGTCTGCAAAAGAATAGTTGCTCATTTTCCTGCTCTCAATTTTTACTGGGAAATTATAATATTCAATATCCAGTATAAGAAGGATTTGTCTAATGGAATATCCATGATCAGTTAAGAGCTTTTTCTGAGAAAATGCTGTTTTCGTATTTTTGCAAGACAATCCCTTCCCCCCACCCCCCCCCCCCCTTTTTTTATTTCCTTCTAGATTTAGTGGCTGCTTCATTTTGTTGCTCCTAAGTCAGCCGTGGATCAGAACAGTAGGTGTAAAGAAGTTAGAGAATTGCAGATGGAGCTAGAATAAAATGGAAAGAAAAAGAAAAGGCAATGTCCTACAGAGGAAGTTGCAAGGTAGATAAAGAACTTTTGTTCTCTGTTTGGTGGAATAGTTGTGTCTCCCAGTAGGCTGAGCAGGCTAGCTGATACATCCAGAGGGGACGGGTGTCAGGCTGGTGCAGGTGTCAGTGGCTGCCAGTGAGTGATTGCACCATCAGCCTCCTACCGTGATCCATCATGCGGGCCCAGCCGGTGAAGAATCACAGCCTCAGCAAGGTGCTGAGCCCAGCAACATATCATTAAACAAGGTTACCACCAGCAGATTTGTTCCCATGATCAATCTGGTCAATAACCGTTCCACCTCGCTGTACATTTTCCCCCTGTAAAACATAAACAAGTATTATGAAAGTGGTGGCAAAACAATGTAAAGCTTTAAGAAGACTTCATTTCTCCAATGGCAAGCTGCAAGTTTCTTGTAAATCCCTTATAAATCATGAAAAATAACACTTCTTACAAAAATTTATCCACAGACTAATCCTCTGAGCTAATTCATCTTTTATGACTTAAAGTGGTTTATTTCTGATTCATTCTTGGAGGGATTTTTCTTTCTCTTTAATTTTCAACCCCTAACATAGATTTCTAAGGATGTGGTGGGCTGTGTAATACCTGTGTCAGTTTAGAGTCATCCATAAGAAATCTCCCAGAAGACAGAAATAAACCACTTAATTCTGTTACTGTTTTGTTTTAATTCTAGTCTCTTATATTAACCCCCTCTCAGATCTGAACAGACCTTCTCCCACTCTAGCTCACCCAGCATCATTGCACTGTGCACAGACATCCCCTCTTATGAAGATGCTAGTGCTTGTGTTCACCTGAATGCAGAAACCTCCTCTGGACACTCTCAGGGCTGTTTGCCTTTTCTGCTGCAATGGTGGGTTGTAAACTCCTGGGCAGTAACCGAGAGATGCTGGAGTTCCCAGCAGATAACAGCTCACCAAGAGGGTTATTAATACAGTCTTTGTGCTGCAGTCAAAAGATTGTCACATGAGCAGTGAGGGCCAAATCAAACAGTTTTGCAAACTCATAGGCAGCAACAAATACCTTGAATTTCTCCACAGCAGGCTACTGAGCTTTGGAAAATAAGTAGAGGAGATTACAGGGAAAAACAGAGCTGTCATTCCTTCATGGTCTCTTTAACTAACAGAGAAAAATCATGTGCTAATCAGAAAGCAAATACAGACATGTGAAGGGGCTGAGAAAGGAGTATATGTCTATGGTAAAGAGCAGAGAAGACTGTAAGCTGCTGTCCTGTCTCTTTGGTAGCCATGCTGATGACCACGGAACATGTAAACCTCCTACTAACTGTGCAGCTTGCAGAGCTGTGCGGGGCCATGTTTAAGAACAGGCTGTTATGTCTTAGTGTGATAGCAGGTAGATCAAATGTTGTTAGTAAAGCTTGCTGTGCTCAGAAAGAAATGTAAACTAAGTCCTTGTCCCGTAAAAATAGGGAAGGTAGTAATAGTCATGCTAATATTTGATGTGGTCAGAGTTAGACTGTTTGTATAAAGATAATTTTTCCTTTCAGGTTTTGCCAGATGGATAGAAAAGCTCAGCAGAAATATTACCTCCAGAAAGAAGTTGCAATTTTCTGCAGAATAGGAAAATCTCATCGTTTCAACATCCATGTGATTTTTAAAGTAGTTAAGTGGGTACACAAGGCTGTATGAAGACTTACTTGTGTTGACTGCCCTGTTTTCTTTTTACCATCTTTCAATCTAAAGCCAAAACAAACTTCTACTGGAATGAAAAATAATTGTGAGGTGGTTGTTTCCATCAGTTTAACTAAATCAGTTTTAAAGTTTTCCCATGTAGACAGGCTGACCATGCGTGTGAATGAATGGCTGTTGCTGAACTCGTCTGACCTTCCCATCAATACGGGTGAGACTGAGGGCTCAGGGGAAATGTGACACATGGTGCTCTCCTCTCCTTTGTACTTCAGGTCAAAAATTGCCTGGGGTACAATGTCAGCACCTGCATCCAGACCCATAGTCCCCACAGCCTCCAAGCAGTCAACGCTCCATTGCTCCTTCAGTCCTGGGGACTCCTCAGCATTACAGGTACCTCAGTTACAAAACTGACACTTTTCCTGGTACCAAAAATGTATGTTCCTTTACGAGCCCCAGGCATCTCAGTCTTGATATAACTGTAGATCAGACCCTGCATCATGTTAGTATGCTTGCAACAGCAAAATCTTGCTATGGGCAAAACTGGTATGTAAAGCCAAGAATTTATTGTTGATTTATAATGAAATTTTAGCCATATGATCAAAGTATTGCTCTTAGCATGTTAGTCCAGATCAATTCCTACAGGGAAAGGAAAGGAAAAAGGAA
>VYZX01007383.1:44479-67729 GCA_013401335.1 Brachypteracias leptosomus | reverse complement strand
ACAAAAAAAAAAAACCCCCCCCCCCCCCAATAAACCAACCAACCAAAAATCAGGGAAAAAAAGAAACCACATAAAATAAAAGCCAAGAAATTTACATACTTATGGAATGGAATTGTTATTATTTTACCCCAATAACTATTAGGAGGAACTTTCAATGTCATCCTAGTGTTCGCCAAGTTCTCAAATGTTAATTCGTTCCAAATAGATATGTGTGTATTTATGTATCTGTACAGTTACTATATCATATTTGGAACATGTTGACCCTTCTATTTGGTGAACATTAGTAGATGATGAACTGCATGTATTCAAACAACTGGAGAGTCTTACAGAGACTCTCCTAAGCTTATCCAAAAGATGCAGGTTTTGCCTTTTTTCCTGTATGTATATTTGCTCCTGTCGCAGCACAAACCAGCCCTATCTTAAAATCCTGCATTTCCAATGGAATATTTCAGTTCCTTCCATGTGCAATA
This sequence comes from Brachypteracias leptosomus, assembly GCA_013401335.1. NCBI lineage: Eukaryota > Metazoa > Chordata > Aves > Coraciiformes > Brachypteraciidae > Brachypteracias > Brachypteracias leptosomus. The sequence goes on along the minus strand of VYZX01007383.1, from coordinate 67,259 downwards.
CACAAATTGTCTTCAGATATCACACAGCTATGTAAAATATAAAACACAAAATTCAAAATGCCATCAGTTACATTCCTGAATGTTTTCCTTTAACCTCTGATGTTTACTTAGCTTGGCTTTAAAGCTAATTGTCCATAGCTGTTAACTTTCTATTGATTCATGCTGCTTTCCTGTAAAGTGTATGATGCACTGGATTTCAATAAGTTCAAGATATATTACCATTAGAACTCCACAGCAATTTCCCATGTATCCCATGTACAACCATCATTCACATGCTGAACATTAGTCTTCATCTTCTTGTTAGTCTGGTGATAATAACAGTCTCTCCCTCCTGCCATCCTTTTCTTTTCTTGCCACTCCACCTTAGGCACCTACAATTGACATCCGGCCTCGATCAGCTACTATTCAAATGAACAATGCTACACACCTCCAAGAAAGGGATGAAGAATATGGCTACGAGTGTCTTGATGGCAAGGACTGTGCCAGTTTTTTTTGCTGCTTTGAGGATTGCCGAACGGGAGCCTGGAGGCACGGCAGAATACACATCCGCATTGCCAAAATGGACTCCTACGCCCGCATCTTCTTCCCAACTGCCTTCTGTTTGTTTAACCTGGTGTATTGGGTATCATATCTTTACCTTTAAAAGCAGAAGGAAATCAGTGATATGAGCCTTACTTGCTGAATTTCTTAGAGAGATGGTTTCCTAAGTCCACTTGAAGTATTTACGATGCGCTTCACAGCGATCTGAATTCATTAGTGCCATAACCCGGTAAATAGCAGTCATACCATATGTCCAAAAATGTCCATCAGGTTGTTGTGAATTAAATGTCCACTCAACATGCCAAAATAATTTGAAATCAAAATCAAATAAACAGGTAATATACAGCTATACCTGCTGGAATAGAGACAAAAAGAGCAGACAGGACAAGGGGAGCATGGCGACATCACCTAATAGTTGGTCCTGCTATTGCAAAAAGGAGTGAGAAAGAGAGGAATTCCCAGGTAAAGTGCTGTACAGTTTGTTAACATTGGCTATAATTATGCCATAGCTTTATTCTCTGTGGGCTTTTCCTTTTGGAAGAGTCATCTCTCACTTTGAATAGGTATTATTAAGCTAGGAAAGTTAACTTCTACTTCCACCAAGATAAAAATAGACCTTTCCCTTTGCCATCCCTTTAAGAGCACATGTACAATGCTGTAAATATTTCAATAACTTGTAGTACATAAAGTCTAGTGCATGCATCTTTTGGGGGCCAAAATAAATGAAACAAAGGTACCATAAAGTTTTGTCTATTATTTTGTGTCTCTGAATGTGCTATTGTAATTGAAATGTGGACATTTTTTTTTTCCCCTTGAAAACTTACCCCTTTCCCTCATGCATGGAAGATCTAAGCAGACAGCACTTTCATGTAAGACATTAGAGAAGCCTTAAGGATTCAAATAAATAACATGTAGACAAATCTGTATGGCCAATATAATAGCTCATAAAGTATCCTGTATGTGTCTGCTGCAGTTGTAGCCTTCATTTTCCATTGATAATGTTGCTATATTTCAACTCAATTTACAGTAATTATACATTGCAAGATCAGCTTTCAAATTAATCCATGTGCTTCTCTTGTTCTTTTCCCATGTTGAGCTCTTCTTTCCTTACACAAGTGTTTGTTTTTTGTGGTTTTTTGTGGGGTTTTTTGTGTTGTTTTTTTTTTTAAGTTCTTTAATCCAGCCCAGGAAATAGCTTTTATTCTAGACATTCTTTTTACATAAGAGCTTCAAGTTCGTGTTGAAACCTTCGATTTTGTATTATATATACACATACAGTTCTCTTCCCATTCATGTGTTTGATCAGCAATAGTTGCTATCAGTGCTGCTTTTCACTCGGTGAGTACCTTTACTAACACAAACCTTTACCATGGCTAGCACACAGTTTATAGATAGCCTTGAAAATAAAAGGGAACAAAGGGTGTCTTGGCTACTAAATCACATGTATGCAGTTTATCCGTATTTAAAACCTTCAACCCTCCTGGGTGAATCTTGAAAACCACTTATCCACTGGTTTTCAGAAGCTGTATGATGCTCAGTTATGCAACCTTAAGCACATGTAAATATGACTGACTTTTTTTTTTAATTGTCAGAGATGTATAATGTCACTTCCAGGAAAGTGGGCTTGCAGATTGAGAAGGGAGATATATAACTTATCATTACAGAATTATTAATAGCTAAAATGGAGGAAAAGCTAAGTTTTCCAATGTTTGTATAGTTTTGGAAATAAAAATGTATAAAAAAGGAACAACTCTCGATCATCAATTGCTCCTTGTCCAAATGTATTTGAAAACATTTTAATAAAGGAATTGCACACACCTGTGGACTTTTTCAATAAAACTGCTGCACTCAGTTCCACTTGTCTTGTGATGAGTTTGTTAAAATCATGCTTCAAGGACTAGGCTGCTTGACTAGTGTGATTCATCAGCTGCCTAAATATAAGTGATTAGAAACCTCATAACCCTCTGAATTGCCTCATTTTGTAGTCAAATGGCTCACCTATATAACTTTCAAGGACGGAGATTAAATCTTTAAAACCATTTTGAAGATTACCTTATTCTTAAAATATAAAATAAAATAAATCACTGAATTGGAAGTATCCTAAACGAAGAGAAATAACCTTTTTTTATCTATTTAGAAAATGTCTCCACTCCCTGAATGTGTGTCAATCATCTTCCACACAGAAATATGCTTCAGCTAGTGCCAGAAAGACAGCCTTTTTGGTTTGGTTTGGTTTGGTTCTTTGTGCAGTAGTCAGTGATGAGTGGCTGAAGTTATACATTAAAGGTTGAAATTTTTATCTTGATTTTTTTCACTGCTACCAAATAGGTTTTACACAGGGTATTATGAATCTCAGTCCATTCCAACCCTTTAATTCCCTCAGTGCAAGTGCATTTTGGATAATGTATTTAAATTTAAATTTTTTTTGATCAAGGTCTGTGAAATTAAGGATTCGGTGACACAAATTGCTTCACCCTAGCTCAGCCATCAGATTACACATGCCTATAAAAAGCCTGAAGACAGTGAAGAATCAGGTGCAATAATTACAATTAAATGGTCAGCTCTCACTTGTGCAAGTTGGCCTTCTCCTTCCAGCAAGAGAGGAGTTTAGCTAAAGACTGATATCCCCCTATCACAGTAATGCAAACCTCCCAAGCTGGAAGAGCATGCCACACATGCAGTTAGGGAGTGAACTTTTCTCACCAAATATCACTACATAAAGTAAATGAAATAAGCCCTTAGTCAGTCATTACCCAGCACCTTGCTCCTGCCACACTTAAGTTATTTGCCATTTCCTCCTTGGGAAAAAGGATGAGATTCAAAAGGACAGTTCATGGAGAAGCAGGTAATTCCCAGGGAGAAAATGACACCAAAGCACAATCCAGTGCTAACTAAACAGAAACTGTAATGTTCCTCTGAATAGAGATGATATCATCAGTTCAGCACTGAATCAAAAGATGACCTCTGTGCTGGAAAGCCAGACTGCCACCACAGCAAACAAAAGAGCAAATGAAATTGCGTTCGGGTACGATGAGGGTTGTTATGGAGAAGAAAACTGTCTCTATAGACACATTCACACATATTGTATAAAATATTAATATCAATGTTATACATCTACCTCTCCCAGTTGCATTCTAGAGAAGAAACTCCCTTCTGATGCAACAGACTTGCTAAAATGTTTTCAAGCTCATCACATTGCAGTTGCTTTTTACTGCTCTGGGATATATGTGAGGATGTTCAGGTGGTCATTAAGAATTTTGTTGAGTATACAGTAGTGGCACAAATATTTACTTGCTATTTATATTCCAAGAGTATGTAAGATGTCCTAACCAAAACAAGGCATTGCTGCCCCAGGGATTATGTCATATACGCATATCAAAAGAGAACATCCTCAAAGCATTTATAAATTTTTATACCTTTATAACATTTACAAACTCCATTTTGTAAATGAAGAGCTGGTATTGAGAGAGATAATGGGACTCAACAATAGTTCTCCTATTTTCACTGTTAGGCAAGACCATATTTTAACGTGCCAGTAATGAATAATTTTAGACTCTGTACAATAGAAAATGCTATAGCTTCTGAGGTACAGTTCCCAGCAGAGATTATATACATACACACATAAAGAAAAGGAGGAAAAAAAAAAAAAAAAAGTGGCTTTTCTTTTTAATCCACTCATTTCTACCTCATTTTCCCACAGTCACATAAATCTATCTAACATGAATGGACTGGTCAAACATACTACATGTATTAGTTTCAATGACTCAGCTATAGCAGCAAATATGGGCATATTTTGGAAGTCCAAATATTTGGGCCTCCCTTCTGTGTCCTCAAAGCCCTGCAGTTTAAAAACACAGGCAGAAAAAGGTTAAAGAATACTTACAAAATAATCAAGCAAATGAATAATGTGAGAAATGGAACAAGAAAGCTTTGTTAACTGCACAAATTTTAGTAGATAACATTACTTTTCATGGAACAACAACAACAAAAAAATTGGAAAAATATAGTTTGAGATTATCTGCATTACTACAAAATCTGGGTTTTGTAGGATCATGGTAGACATGAGCTGTAAACTGGGATTTGAAAGAGGATAAGCAAGGATTTTTTCAGGTTTGCTGGCTGAAGTGTTTCTCATGCTACCGAGGAAAGGCAGCATGAGTGAGAGTCTTTGTGGAAGAAGCTGGTAGCTGAAGAATGAAATGAAGGCATGAGACTACAACACTGAGGCTGAAGCCAATATTGAGCTGATCTGTTCTATCCAGCCTGCAGCTGAGAACAGAATTAGAGAAGCAACCAAAGGAATTTTCTGAATTACGTAACAATTATGTACATTAATGTACTAAAAAAACAGCCCAAAGCAACAAGCTAAGAAGAGGAATTCAGAGGCAATATGATCCATGGAAAATACAATAATTGTCAAGGCCAGAATAGTGAAGGTTGCAGTCCTCTGAACTGCACAGACCACGTTTAGGGTTCAGGCTTCATCTCCATGGATGAAGAAGCAGATTTGGTGCTGCTGTGGCAGAAAGTTTCTCTTATTTGGAAATGGATAGTTAGGTCTAAGATAAGGACTTAGAGAAAAATGAAGTCTGTCCATGGACTCCTGCAGCTGGAAGAATAAAGCCTGTTATTTTAAGCTAGGGTCACCCAGGCATAATCCAATAGTAAGCATGAACAGAAGAAGAAAAGTAAAAATATAAAGGAGCCATCTAAATTAAACTTAATTACAGCCCAGGGGAAAAAGTGACATTTTAAAATGCAAGTGTTGTCTTTCAAACGAAATTTCAGTTGCTTTGCGAAGAGAATTTAATTAAATCTTATGAAAAGCTTCACACATAAATCAGTTTATTATACCCATGAGACATCTATTGTTCCATTTATAAAAATTAAAAGGCAATGCACTTTCCCTCCTCATTTGGAAGGATGCTGTAGATGGAAAGATTTAGACTTGCTATTTACACCTTCATAGAATCATAGAATGGTTTGGGTTAGAAGGGACACTAGTTCCAACCCTCCTGTCATGGACAGGGACACCTTCCACTAGACCAGGTTGCTCAGAGCCCCATCCAATCTGGCCTCAGACACTTCCAGGAAGGGGGTATCTCTTGGCAACCTGTTCCAGTGTCTCACGACCCTCACAGTAACAAATTTCTTATATCTAATCTAAATCTACCCACTTTCACTTTTAAAACGTTATCTCTCATCCTGTCACTACACTCCCTGATACAAAGTCCCCCCTTATCCTTCCTGCAGGCCCCTTCTAAGTACTGGAAGGCCACTAAAAGGTCTCCCTGGAGCTTTCTCTCTCTAGACTACAGAGGTTTTTCTTGTTGAGTTTGATATCCCTGATGAGATTTAATTCTCTGTAGGCTTCCTTTTTCTGTTTGAATTTGTCCTGGAGCTCCTTTCATCCATGCAGGCCTCCCAGCATGACTTCCTCTTTGCTGGGATGTGTTGCTACTGAGCTTGGAGGAGGGGATCCTTGAATATTAACCAGCTTTTTTGGGCCCTTCTTCCCTCCAGGGCTTTACCCCACAGTACTCTGTGCCAAGAAGATCCCTGGATGAGGNCTCCCTGGAGCTTTCTCTCTCTAGACTACAGAGGTTTTTCTTGTTGAGTTTGATATCCCTGATGAGATTTAATCATCTGTAGGCTTCCTTTTTCTGTTTGAATTTGTCCTGGAGCTCCTTTCATCCATGCAGGCCTCCCAGCATGACTTCCTCTTTGCTGGGATGTGTTGCTACTGAGCTTGGAGGAGGGGATCCTTGAATATTAACCAGCTTTTTTGGGCCCTTCTTCCCTCCAGGGCTTTACCCCACAGTACTCTGTGCCAAGAAGATCCCTGGATGAGGACAAAGTCTGCTCTCCTGAAGTCCAGGGTAGTAAGCTTGCTATGCACCCTCCTTGCTGCCCTAGGGATCTTGAATTCCATCATTTCATTACTGCAGCCAAGGCTGCCCTTGAGTTTCACATTCCCCACCAGCTCCTCCCTGTTGGTGAGAACAAGGTCCAGCATAGCATCTCTCCTCGTTAGCTCCTCTATCACTTGGAGAAGGAAGTTATCACCAATGCATTCCAGGAACCTCCTGAATTTCTTATACCCTGCTGTGCAGTCCCTCCAAGAGATACCAAGGTGGTTGAAGTCCCCCATGAGGATCAGGGCTTGTGAATGTGAAGCTTGTCCTATCTATCTATAGAGGGCCTCATCCACTTGATCTTCCTGGGCAGGTGGCCTGTAGCATGTGGAGAGGTATGTCCATAAGAATGGGCATGTGAGCAAACCCAGACTTGGCGGCGCCAGTAAGGATGGCTACAGGGAAGACGTAAACAAGGACACACGGGGACAGCCACGTGCGGCACGTGACACGGGAGTGAAGCAGCAAGAAAAAGAAGGCAGAAAGTGGAACCAAGGGAGGCACCTTGAGAGCAGTGCCTGGCCAATCAGGAGATGTTGCTTAGCGCCTGGCAGAGTTGGTTACCAATCAGAGTGGTGCTTCCAGCGCGCGGTCAGCGCTGGTGGGTATATAATGAGTGAGCTTCGGGCAATAAACGGCAATGCTTGGATTATATTAGTCCGTGTACGCGTTGTCCATTGATCTCCCGCCGCAGTAGCAGACCCCCACTATAGTGTCACCTGTCCCTGCCACCCCTTTAATCCTGACCCAGAAGCTCTCGGTCAGCTCCTCATTCATGCCCTGGCAGAGCTCCATGCACTCCAGCTGGTCACTGGCATAGAGGGCAACATCCCCTCCTCCTCTCCCTTACCTGTCCTCCCTAAAGTGCCTGTATCCTTCCGTTGCAACATTCCAGTCATAGGAACCATCCCACCACATCCCCATGATGCCAATAAAATCAGAGCTCTGCAGGCGTGCACATCTAACTCTTCTTCTTTAGTCCCAATGCTACGTGTGCTTCTACAGAGGTATTTAAGTTGGGCCTCTGATGAAGCTGACCTACTGGCTCCAGTGGCTGGAATTCCTTTGTGATGCTCTGCTGACCTGTGATCCCCCTCCAGGCTCTGGGCACCTATCTCTGACACTAGCATCAAAGCAGTAGAGTGGGATGAACTGAAGTTCCCCTCCCCAGCAACTTTAGTTTAGTGCCCTCTTCAACAGGTTGGCAAGCCTGTGACTGCAGATGCTCTTTCCCTTCTCTGATAGATGGACCCCATCAACCTCCAGTAGACCAAATTTCTCAAAGTGAGTCCCATAATATGAGTAGCCAAACCCCTGGCTGTGGCAAAATTGTTGATTCATTGGATACAATTGGCCCTTTCAAATCCCTTCCCCTTGAGCAGGAGGCTTGTTTGATTGAAACACAGTAATGTATTTCTCTTTTTAAATTAAAGATTTACAATAAAAAACATACCTGTTGAATATGTAGAAGAAAGTTTGTGACCTTTAAAATATCCTGAATAACAGACATGAACTAAAAGGTTTGCTAACCTATTTGAATAATTATTCCAGAATGTTGAATTAGTTTAGAAAAACACATTAAAAAAGGTTACCTAGCTTGTAGGGGGAAAAAATAACCATAACCCACACAATATGACTGGATAATATTTTCCTGTTTGGACTCACATCAAATTCATACTGATTATCAAAATAATAAAAGGAAAAATAAGAAATGAGAAAAAATAATATAGCTTTAATTCCACCAACACGAAAAACATTAGAAATATTGATCCTTCCACCAGACACATGTTTTCTAATACTGGCCTATTGAAATGTATATCTAATGGGGTTTAATCAGCCATCACTCTCTTTAGAATTTTCAGATATATGCCAGAAGCCTAACTATAGATTGAGTCATTTTGCTGAGAAGCCTAACCTTAATTTACCCCATAGGAAGAAACATACAAACAGAAAAACTCCAATCTAGATTTCTGATTTCATTCCTAAAATGAGACACAAGCACATAGAGACATGTATCCAGCTAATATATTTACAAGATGTCTATAACAATAGTAGATGAGGCTATAAACTGCTTGAGAGTCAGACAGACCTGCTAGAGATTTAGCCTAACTGGATACTTTGCTGTATTAATGAAGGGGAAAAAAACCCCAACATGTAAAATTCCCATGTTTTTACAAAAAAACCCCAAAACAACAACTCTGAATGTTTGCATTGACAAAAGAATGTATATTCATAAGGGAAACACTGAAATGAATTCTAAGAATTTAAGACTAGAAGTGAAAGACTAGACCAACAATTTTATAATCTCACAAATCTATTCAGATTTCACAGGATTTTCTGCTTCTCATTCTCGTTCTACTTATACCAGAGCTCTTTAATCTGCTGCCACAGTGAGATTTCTTGTAGACAAAGGCATTTTCCTTTTACTCTTTCCAATTCCTTTGCCTTCACTGAATTTGATAGCTTTCCTGCTGATCTAGCATCTCTGGATCTTTCTTGCATGTATAATGCTTCTGTCCCATAATTCACCATCCTCACAACTTCACTCAAATTTGTGATTCCAATTCGACTCTGAAAAACCACTTTTGAAGAAACTGCAGGTGAAGTTGTAAAGTTAATGGACTCAATACTAGGAAGCTAAAAGGAGATAAGACAGATCTATTGCTAACTTCAAGCTCGCCTTTATTTTCCTTGTTTTCAGGAGAGCTGATGCCAGCTCTCATTAAGGCCAGTATCCCTACACTGAATTGTAACAGCCCAGAGAGGACTCATGTTTGCACAACCTGCAAATCCTGACAACATCTAAGTGTGGTCTAAATCTCAGCAAATCCATATAGTGGCACTCCTGCCAGTGTCAAGCACCTGAAGATGCTATCTACAGATGCTGAAGCTCCTCAAATATTTCTGGAAAGCAAAGCCACTGGTCACACTGAAACAGCTTCCATTGATTCAAGTAACACAAGTCAAGTAACACTTACTGAGCATTTTTTGGCTGCCCTCCCTGGTTCCAGTAGCTCTGCTGGTTTCTTCAGCAGCTCTTTTGGAAAGATATACACTAGCTGAGCATACCCTGGATGGCCCCTGGGAGAGTCTCCATGTCAGAAAATCAGAGGTACAGACTACACAGGGATGAGAGAAGGTAGTTCACTAAATGTTAAAATGTTCAAATCAAAACATTTGTTCTTCAGCATAAACACTTGAGATATAGAAGAAACATCAACTCTAAAGAATAAAAATATTTACCAAAATGAAACTGCAAGAGCAGCTTAGGAAATGGTAGTTTAGTTATAAAAGTTTTTCTCCCTTTATTTCTATAGATTTTTTTGAAAAAATACCACTCTAAAAAGAAAGAAAGAAAAAAAAGAAAAAAAGGAAAAGATCTGAATTAAAACAAACTGGAAAGAGTACCAAGTCCACCTTTAATTTTGATTTGTCAGAATAATTTGTTTACTTTTAAATTTACTGTAGAAACATCCTAGGTTAGACTTTGTAACAAAGGCGAGTGAGCAACAGGGAGTATGACTGTCTATTTGTTCTGCTCCCCTTTAGGTCCCATGGAGAATTTGGACAGACAGCAAACCTATCCAAAACCTGTACAGTGGAAAGCAAAACTGTGTCAAACCACTCTGAAAACTCCTAATACACATGGACAGATTTGTTTCAAACTGCTCTGTATGATCTGCCATAATTGATCAGAAATTTCTCTATCTGAAGAGTCATCTTGTTCTAGTACATGAGTCTGCGTTTTAATAAAATAACATTTTTGGGCACTGGAAGCCTTTTCTGTCCTTTGGAGCAATCACTCTAAAGAAAAGGTAGGGCAGTCCCTCCCTTGAGCTGTTGTTGACCTCCTACCTTCCCACTTGCACGCAAAGAAACAAACCCAAGCCCCAAACACAATTGAGAGCAGGACTGAACAGAACTCTCAAATAACCTCGTGAGATTCTCTGAACCAAAATAATAGCTTTCTTCCAAAATCCTCTAGAGAGCCTTCTTACCTGCCCAAGAATGAGTTTAGATCATGGAAAAATGATTCTCATATTAAATGTGCTGCAGCTCCATGTGTGTAAGCAGGTCTGTGTTCCACTCACGTAGCCTGTCCATTGCCTTACTGAATTGCTACTCAAGTGCTACTGGTGCCTTCTCCCTCATGTTTGCTGGTCCAGTGTTCCTAAAACAATGCATTGACACAAGTTCTGGGCAGCATGTAAAAGCTTCATGTGGAAAAAGTGGTATGGTTAGAATGGCACATCAATGATAAACAGGAGAATTTATTAATGATTCAGTTATTATTTAGTAATAGTTATTCATAAACTGATATTGTTTTCTACAAGTAGTTTTAAGAATTACAAGATTTTGTTAATTACTCTATACCACTCATGTTTAGCTTCTGGCTGCATCTTTTATCAGTCAGGGTGGAAAACTGCCAAAGTGTAAATGGCAGCATACCTCATCTCTGTAATTGCTTTTTTTATAGCTATCGTGAAGTCAACAAAAATACAGGAAGCTCGCCCAGTAAAATTTCAGTGGTTAGCTCTGCTCAAGATCTCTGAGATTTGAGAATAGTTTGATCTTTTTGTGCGTGTGTGATTTTTCCTTTACAGGGAATTTAAGGATAAAATACTGATCTTTCTGAGAAGTTTTAAAATTCCTCCCAAGCTTGAAATAAGAAAAGCTATAGTAAAGTTTCCTAGGGCATGAGCTGGATACAAGCTCATTGTGTGAGCATCTAATTTAGTCTAGAATTTACTTTTGCTACCTGTACAGAGAGAAACAACCAAGACTCCTGAGCAGTTAATGCAAACATACAGGTTTTGATTATGTAAGCAGGGTGAAGTTCACATCCCATGCACATTAGAGAGAACTGTAAAAATTCTGCTGAGGATTTTGCCAAATAAATGCTGTGTGTCGTGTTATTGCTCCTTCTACCTTCCCTCCCACTCTCTTTGGCACCCAGGCATAGAAGGAACTAGCCCTCAGCACACTTGAAATCATATGTGGTGCGATGTGACAAGATACTCCTTTTTGAGGATGCCTTTATTTTACCCTGTCTTTTAGGGGGAAAAAAAAAAGCATTGAACTGATAGGTGGTATCTGCAGAAATTTTAAAATAGAAAAACTGTCTGCAATCAACTTTTCTACGTAAAAAAAAGTATTGGTAGCCTAATTCCTGTTCCTTATTTGTCTTACTAAAAATGTTAAAAAAATCAAGTAGCTAGTAATTTAGAAAACTAATTTTGGTAGACTAAGACCATCATGACCAATTCTATGAGAAGCATTTTGAGTACTAGTACAATTAATTAATTCTCCTTTAAATAATTTGTCATAGTTCCAATAAATGGATTGACATTCTGATGTTGCCTAGAAAATGCGCTCAAAGAACATTTTGAAACATAAAGTAACAATTTTTCAATTTTAGTAACAAAAATCTTATTAACTTTTAAAGCTCTGTTTAATTCATAGGTAGCAGGCAAAATACTAATCAAGATGCTAATCAAGATCATTCATGCTATAGTAGAACAGAATGTATTTCTTTCTAAACAGCAACAGTCAGTTTCTAAAGATGCTCAACAATTATTATCAGTTATGAAGAATAATACGCTTTTCAAAGGGTTAAAATACAAAAGGAGTCATATACTTACTACAAGAAATGAAAATAATTACATAGGAAATGAAAGTAAACATGAAGCAGGCAAAAGAACTATATCTCTTAAAATATGGTAAAATAATGCAACTCATAAATTTAAAAGTTCTCTAGCTACATTATTAAGAGTTAACACACTTGTAAAAGTTTACATTCTTTTTTTCCCATAATTTGAAATATATTACTCTTCAAAATCAGAACCATTGGAGAGTTATATCACAGAGAGCAATGAATACATCCTCACCTGAAGGTACATAGCTCTGCAGATTCATATTTGTACTTAGTTTTATCTTCTTCTGAAAGAGACACTAATTCTCTAAAGTTTTCCTTAAACCTTTTTTTTTTTAAATCAATCTCTTTTTACCTGCTCCTCAGTACGCTTAGACAACCAAAACTTAAGAGAAGTTAGAACACTAAAAAAACCCCAAACCAAACACGTAACTTGGAGAGTTACCACTTAGTAATCTGTATGAATTACAGAATTCATATTTTCATCCTTTCTCCAGAGCTTTTATAGAGAAAGCACTGACATTTCACTGTCATCTGTTGGAAACTGTGGGGGGAAATGGCCTGTACACTGATAAAGGATCTAATCACTTTCTGCTACATGCCCATTTTTTGTCACTAGCCACACAAGCATCTATATGAGCTTAGAGGCACCAAAGAAATCCCTGCTGAGATCTACCATGCCAGCACACAATTGAGAAGAATATTGTAACCTGTGTTAGCAAAAATGGTCCCCAAAACTAAAGAATCATGTCTGTTGTTGCATTTTATCAGGGATTTTGCTGACTACACCCAAGCTCACAGAGATATATAAATGGCAACATATACATCTAGAATAGAATAAAAAGAGAAACACAGGAGACAGTTACAAGGTTCTTTATGAGACAAGGAGTCTTTTCTCCTCTTCTAAAATTGTTGGACAGGTACATACAGAATTAAAAAATTATCAGTTCAGTGATACATTCTCTCTTTGCCACATTTTCATATATAAAGCTAAATGTTAAGGTGCATAAAAAGGCAACAACATTCATCAGTGCGTGTCTCATACCTTTAAAACGTCTGCTTTTTTATCATACCATATTAAAATTACCATTTGGGTATATCAGTTTCTTATGTAATCTTCACTTCTATCATACTACATACATTGCAGTAAATATTGAAAACAAGAAAGTGTTCCATTTTATGACATTTGTAAATATTATCTAAATATTCTTTGTGAAATATCATGCTACCTGGATGTGTTCTGAGAGTAGGAGAAGCATTGCTTTGCATTTTCAAACTGTCTAGCAAACTGCCTCACCCCATTAAGGAGGGAAACACTGAATATCACCTCCAGATAGCAGCAGCCCTACTTGTCTCAAGTGATTTTTGGTTTAGTGTTTTTTTTTCAGGTTGGGGGATGACATATAAAGATACATTGCATTATTCCTTCTCTTTTGGATCTATAAAACGCCTTTATGTCATGTTAACAAAACCTCTACCAAAGCACAGCCTATGTCCAAGCTCTTTCAGCTTATCTATTACTCTTCTAAAATTCATGACCTTAATTTTTGGCTGTTGGCAGACAAGTATGATCTCACATGTCAAAACAACACAATCACAGGTGGTGAAAATACCAGGGTTTTACTATGATCCCATAATGATTCCCTAATAAGTGACTAATATTTTTACATAAAATGAAGATTTTTCCTGTTTCAAGAAACAATAACTAAAACCAGAATATTCCTCTAAGCAATCATGCTCAGCAAATAATAGAAATTGCACCTTGAACTAAGTTGTACAGGCAACACTTGTACAGCAAAATACCTTTTGATACCATAAAAATCAAGTATGAGTACTTTACAGCTCACCTGGAAATTTTTATTCACATCCCCCGAGTTTGCCCATTTTAAGAGAAAAATGCATGTTTGGAGGCAATGATGAAGAGCAAAGTTCTTTCTGCAAGCTTTTGTCGAAGGAGAATAAAAACATGAAATGAATGTAAGCCCACTGGACGATAGGAGGATGATTCAGTTCCTCCACCTTCTGAGACAAAATGGCAAGAGTATCAGGATGACAGAGCAATTGCAGCAATTCTGGACACCCACACAGAACTTTCCTCCTTTCCTCTACATAGAATCCATGATCTGCAAACAAAAAGTGGATAAATGGTTTCACACTGCCAAGCAATTCTTCCTACCAAGAACTTTCCTGATGGGGGAAGTGGTACACGCAAGCCCCTTGCTTCTCTTTATCCATTCTTTTGGTTTTCCTCCTGGGCCTATTTTACCAACTCTTAAGTGAAAAGTCAGCTTGAGACACAGCTCTCCTTTCCTATAGATATTAAAATTGTAAGGAATTGGTATCAGATGGCTTTCAAGGAGCAGTTTAAGGTTGCTTAATGTGTAATTAAGAACCAGCTTGCTAGCTTTGTAAGTTGAAAAAAAATAAAAGTTTGCTGACCCGTCACAAATGCACTTTTGGATGAGGCTTTGAGCAACCTGGTCTAGTTGGAGGTGTCCCTGCCCATGACAGTGGAGTTGAAATTAGATGAACTTTAAGTTCACTTCTAACCCAAAGCATTCTATGATTCTATGATTTCCCGGTGCAGAAGTCTAATCTTCACTTGACCAAATACCATGTGAGTGCTTGCATGGCTTCCTAATGCAGAAAAATTAGGCTAAAATAAAACAAGGCATCTTACACTTAGCTGAAAAGGAACCTGATTTCAGGATGAGTTCAATCAGCATAAAAGTCAGGTGAGACAAAGCCAGAACAACTGGATGTCGACATCAAAATAAATTGCCTTTATGTCAGTTAACATGGGTAAAAATTAATAGCTTCCAATAAGAGCATTTTAAAATGTTGATGTGTATTTCAAATTCTACTGAAGTTGCCCTTAATACAGGCACTGCTCTCTGGTGGGGCACCAGAAAGAGAATTACTCCTTTGTGCTTACAGTGGACAGCAGCACACTGAAATAAAAACATGTCCCCATCCTTCTCACATCACTGAAGAGAAATTTGCTTAGTGTTTGTACTATGAAGATTTGTTTAGTACATTTAATTTCTCTGAAGTCTACTGGATGTTTTCCTTCTTTGGCATTGGTTTGGGTGAGCGTGTGGAGACTTACACTGAGAATGCTCTTAGTCTGACTTTCCAAAAGGATTAGCACCTATGCAACTACATCCCTGAACTGGCGTTACCGTATAACATTTATCAGGCCTAAATTTCAGATTAGAGCAATGTTAAGAGTTCTGGTGCAAAAGAGAGCATTTTTGAGATTAAACATCTAAATAGACAGAGGAATGATACCATTACAAAGTGAAAAGAAAGCAAAGATACAGGCAATGTGAAGCCTAAACTGACACCTGTACAAAGATTATATCAAAAGATGTAAACTGAACTAGAATCCTTTGAGACCCAGTCTATGCCTTAATCACAAATCTGTCCTTTCTGTGCCAAAAAATGAAGAATCTCTCCACCTGCTTGTCAGCCAGTGACAGCATTATAAGAGGATTAAAGATGAAAGGTTTTACAGAGGTTTTTAAACTGCAGATCTTACAGATCCTTTGCTCTCTCATGAAGATTTTATATTTGTTCTCACTTTGTATTTCAGTTTTCCTAATCTAAAATGAAAGTCAGTGAGACTGAAATGTATGTTTTGCTCTTTATGCACCAAAAACACAGCAAAGAAAGCTGTCAGTGGAGATCAAACTGTGAAAACAACAAACTGCTTAGAGAGAGCAAAGAGAAGGTGTGAAGAGGATTCTTGCATAAGAAATAGAAATAATTAAAAAGAGCAAAGAGAGTATGCAACCAGCCAAGCAAGCAAACCAGCCTATTATGCAAACACTGGCGTTTTCAGTTTAATTAAAAATACGTGAAATATCTTGTTATCCTCACAGAGGAGCAGTTAGTATTTTCTGCAAACACTCCTGAATAACTGAGTGTTTTTAACAGATTCTGTAGCTCTTGTAATTTTCCCTAGGACTACTCATGAAGTAAAGAACGACACAGTGTGAGTCCTAAAATTATTCACAATTATATCAGGCAGTGAAAATTTATATCCCTTTTCTTGGTATCTTAAAATCATACAGAGCTCTAGTAAAGTTCATGGAAGAGGCAAGTAGGAGTAAAGAAACCATTATTGTGGATAAAAACATGTTAGGACACCACATGTCTGAATGTCCAAATCTGGATAGGAAGTATCTGGTTAAAAACTATGAGGAGCGAGCACATACGTTAGACCACAACAGTGGTCCATCACAAAGCACCCAAGAGTTCCCACTTCCATCACAAGTGATGCTCTTACCAGACCTGCTGATAGCGGGCTTCAACCCTGTATGGATCCCATTCCATTCAAAATAGAATCATATTAAGTCTCACTAATAGTAGAAAACAGATCANTGGACCAGATGACCTCTAGAGGTCCCTTCCAGCCTGAAACATTCTATGATTCTATGATATCATATGTTCACCAGCCAAAATCCCTGAGCTGTTGTCTACTCAAAATCACCTTGATGCTTGGAAGATGCAGTGGAACACTAGCACTTTTAGACTTTGGCCACGCAGTATAAAAGGCGAGCTGTCTCGAGCCAACATTTTCTGTTTGTCTACAGTGATTTTGTTTGGCTTCCAAGTTGTAGGTTTTATTGGTTGGCTCTCCACTTTAAAGCATGGGTGCTAAAAATGTCTAGAAATCTTGAGAGATGGCAAGACCATCTGTTTTCATTCTTCTGGATCCCGTGCCTCTATTTTCTTCACATACTATAGCTGTTGCCTGAGATTGGATGGAACGTTTCTTCCTCTGGGATTTGGAAAAGATGTTGCATTATGGCATTAATTTGTTTGGAGTGTCAACCTCCTACAACTGGGAGGAAACTTGATGCTACCCACCACTGTCTCAAATACTGTTTTGTGTTGCAGAAATATGAAGCATCATTTTGACAGTTATAGTTGCAAAGACCCCCAAGATCATACTGTGGTTTTGTTTTACATCTCTCTCTTGATACGTCCACAACTCCCTGAAGCTTTGACATCAGTTTCTAACGTTGCAGATGCATTTCTTTTCAGTTTTCTCTTGAAGAAAATGCCAGCAGGTTGTAACCATTGCTCCATGTGTTGTAATTTAACGGTGCTAAATATAGAGCAGTCTGACTCTACACGCCTTTCTACTCCAAGGTCTCTGGCTCTAGTAGCATCCTGAATCATCATCCTGCACACAGAGCACTCTCAGCCAGACATCCTAAGTTTATCCTGGGGTAATTTGAATCAAACTAGAAGACCACATATATCTGTAAGTTCTTAGCACAAGCAACAATCTGATCTGTTATTAGGAACGTAGAAATTTGCAAACCTTTTTCTAATTCCCCAGTCTGGAGCATTAGTGGATTGCTCTTTATCTGCTTTATCTTTATTTGCTTTATCTTTATCTGCTACTCCTTTTTGAGCCTCCAACTCTGGCAGCCATTAGGAGCCTAAACTTTTGAATCATTTAAATACACAAGTACCTAAGGAAAAACATTATATAATATAAATGCAATTAACATATTTTGCAGATTTATATTACATAGATTAATGATGCAACTAAATGGCATCAGTTGCCACTATACTCGTAAATTAATATAATAATTTTAAATTATTTTTAATGATTATGTTAATTTTCAACATCCAGTACCAACAAGAAATTGTTGGGTGTTCTAGCAGCAAACTCACACTAAAATATCCATATTGCTTATTCTGACATCAGGAAACATTCTCCTCATTATTTAATTTCTCTTGCTTGATTAACCTAAAATTCTTTGTGTATTGCCCATTAATTGCTTGATTTGAACTCTTAAATAAGTTAATTTAGTGAACTCCTGACAGCTCTTTTTTCCCCCCAGCTTCTCCCATCTTCATGTAGGCAACCTTAGAGAAAAATCACAAGCAAAAATAACGAAAATTTTTTCTGTTAAATACACAACATTACATAAACTCTATGGCAATGTCATGAATGGAACAGCCATACACAAACATTGTGATAACAATTAATTTAATCGATATGTTCTTTCTGCAGTAAACAAGAGGCAAATACAGTGGACATAGTATTCTAGTTAAAAGCCAAAATATTTATAAGTTGTTTTCCCTACTACATATTAACTATACTCATGGATCTCCAAGTTTCCTTTTTCTGATTTCCTATTACTTCACTACTCTGAGGCTAGTGCAGCTTTCAGGATAAGTAGCCATTAAGCCAGAGAAAGGAAAACAGTCAGTTAATATTTTATGTCCCTCTCTACTCTCCAAAGACGTTGTTAATACTTTTGTGAGAAACTTCAGAAATACAAGAAATTTTCTGGACTGGAGAACAGCATATCCCAATACAGAAATACAATACCTATTAAATTCACAATTAGGACTTCATTATCCACCCCCAAGCTGGAATTCAGCCATTGACTTTCCTAGTACTTCTATTGTAACAGTTTGGAAAACTTAAGAACAAGAAGTATGGCTGAGGGACTCCAAGTAGTCTTTAAACAAAAATCCTCTCCTTTTTAACACTTAAAAGTGTTAAACTCTTCTTAAAAGCCAACAGGGAACCTTTTCCAACTTTCATAACAAATCAGTTTGTCAAAATCCCTAAGATTAATTTCTTTCTTATGATTATTCAAGTTGGAAGTATGCAAATTGTATTCACAACCAAATGCAACAGGTAGACAAGTATTGTCTCTATGAGCTGTTAATTATTTACAGTAGGTTCTTTTACATAATGTGTGATCTTAGACATCTGGCATGTGCAAGTATTAAATATTTTGCATGGCTTTGTATCTGTTTCAAAGCACTAATGAAAATTTTAAAACTTAAAAGATCATTTCAATTGTCTTCAGAACAAAAATATATAATGCTTCATTTTGAAAGTGTTTATGTTTTTCTATATATTCTTAGTTTCCTTAAGCCAGGACAACAGGATGTAATTTCTTTTTTCTTCTTGAAGAAATTGTTATCCCAAATTTATTTATATATTCATTCAGGAAAAGTGGCCTCTAATGCCATTCATAGTTTTACTATAGTCCATTCTGCTTCTAAAATCTGCTAATCTTGAATTAATTTGAAAAAACCCCCAAATGTCAGGGATTGATTTAGAGCAGAGAGCGCAAGACATTACCAAGAATTCACAATTTACAACCTCACAGTTGTGGCACTGACTGACACCAAGATCATAAGGTTACTCCAGGATTTCACTCATCAGTGAGGAAATGTTTATCCTGGGAAATTCTCCTCTCTGGTCTCTATCTCTACTTGTTGGAGATGGAACAAACAATTGAAAATAACAAAGCTCATCTTTGTGCTGTGCCCCAATACTCCCAATCCCATGAAAGTGCATCCAGAGTCTACCATAGGTCTTTCAAAGGCTCATTGCTGAAAACTTGATCAGCAATTATATTCCTATCAGAAGTTGAGCCACAGTGAATCAGCATTAGGTTCAAATGAAAAAGAAATTGTAGGGAATAGCCAGCTCAGTTTTCCCTCTCCAAATTATTATCTTATTATATAAGTAAATACAACTGAACACAAATCTACTGTGCTTTCCTTCTCCATTTTCAAACCAAAAATTATATTCAAAATCGAATAAAAAATCTGCCTCTATAGTATCTCTGCCAGCCCAAAGTTGCCTCATGCAGTATGAATATTTCAAATTTGAAGGCTACTTTTCGCTAGAAAATAGAATAAAATAGGTCTAGCTGAATTGCAGGGTCTGACTCTTAGGCTTCTGAAAGATAATGGAGATACATGGTAAGTAGTGCTGCTGTCAAGCTGAGTTGCTTTGACTTTACTGTGAGACTAAATCAGTACTAGCACTAGAAAAAGTAGGACTCAAAAGCATAAGACATTTAATTAACCTTTCAATCTGAAGGACTGATCCTTCATGTCAGGGTTCATGTAAATTGGGACTATAGAAATTGGCACTGCTACCATCTGCTCTGTGGATGAACAGCAAGCTCCACGGTCCTCACCTTTTGGGAGTGAAAAGTTCAGATACATACAGAAAAGTGGTTTACAGAAAGCTTTACATTCTGGCTGTAGTCCAGGAAAACGGCCCTTTGTAATTAACTGCGTAAGAATCCATTAGAGAGGGACTGAAAACCACAAGTCACTCAGCTGTCAGTGAACCAGAAAGGGCAGGAGAGTATTCACTTATCTGCTGGGAACTCACACTACAACATGAACAGCAGCAGTCAGAAAGACAAGCCACTGCATGCTTTCTTGGAGACAAAATTTAAATTCTTTTTGCAGATGAATGCCTAAGAAGACTATCTTCAAGCAAGTTAATTTTGTCTTCATTTTCATAGATTCTGAGTCCCACAGCTTCTACTGCCTTCAGAGATGAAACTGAGGTCACTAAAATTGACACAGAGAAGCTTTGGGCCAAGTGTCCGGTAACAGTTAGGTATTAAAAATTACTGCTGATGCAAGGCAGAAGAAAGGGACCTGCTGGTAATAAGCACTGCCAAAATAAATCTAAAAGGTTTGTGAAAAGTTGCCTAAAATACTTTTAGAATAGAACTGGTATGAATGAAGAACTATTGAATGAAAAGAATAGGGTGTGATTTGGGGGGCAAAGAAAAGAAGCAATGAGAACATTTAAAGAAAAAACTTTTAAAATATTTGAACATTTGGTTTTAATCATGTTGCCCTAGCTGATTAAGTACAATGCCCTTACACATAAGCACAAACACACCAAAGATTATACATTGCTGGCAAGACAAGGGCTTGTAGATCTAAATCGAAGCTCAGAAAAATACACTGGATTAATAAAAATACAGTTTTCCTGGTTGCTTCTCCACAGTCAGAACTACTGCTAATAACATAGCAAGTCAGTTTTCTAACTTGTTTTTCAAGTTCTCTTTTTAATCACTTTCCAAGAACTAGCACAAGCTAATGAAACAGAGATTTAAAACCAAGTCTTGTGGAGTCTATACTTTTTAATGTTTAATTTTGAGGTGGGAGGTATATTTAGATGTCTCCTTCACTGCACTGCTACTGTTTGGGTATGTTCAATTCAAGCATTGCTTCTACTTTCACAGGAAAACACATTGTTCCATAATTCAGTAACAATACTAAATTCAACTTCTTACCCAAAACTCTGCTGATTTTACTAGAGCCACCTTCTCAGAAAGTGTTGTTTCCTGATACTGGACCTCTTCCTACCAGTTTTGTTGACCACTTATGTCTGATCTGTTTTTGAAGCCTTCTAATAAAACTACAAATAAGAAAAAGACACTATCTTCCCAACTTAAAGCTTTCATCCTTTATTACTTTTCCCGACACATAAAAAGATTTTATTGTCTTGAAGGTGACAAACTATATAAGCTAGTCTAATTCTCAAAAGGTATTTTCAAAGAGATTCATTAAAACCTGAAATAAATAGAGACAAAGTGGCAGCTGTGTAGGAGTCATGGTTGACAGAAAAAAAAAATGAATTCTGAAACCCTTCTAAGAGAAAGCATTCAGTAAAGCTGTAACTGAACCCTAGAAAGAGATGTCCATTCTGAAACATTTTTTTTTTGGACATAATCCATCAGACTTCCATTTCCTTCCATATTTGCCAGGTTCTTGTTCCTCTGTGTGCCCAGATCTATTTTTCAACCCCCTTGTCAGGGATTTAGTTCCTTTGATGTGCCTGGCTTGTTTTCAGCCCAGACAACTCCACAGAAAGGCATTTTCCCAAGCTGTTAGACTTCATTATCATAAAAGAGAGCTTTTTGCAAGCCCACTCATACATCTTCCCACATAGTGCCGAGATGACCATAGCTGGTAGAGTATATGAGTAGACAGATGTAGCTGCCAACTTTAGAGCAGTTATATTCACACTAAAATTCACTTAGTGGCAAACAGACATATCAAGAAGAAAGCAGGAGCATCTTTGATCCCATTGCCTTATAGATATCACTAGTCATCTGGGAGAAAGAGGGTCTTCAACAATACTGTCTCCTCTCAAACCATCTGCAGCTTCACCTTCATATAATATATCACCTGTTCAGCAAAATGCATTTGAAAAGTTTCTCTCTGCTTAAACAAATACATATTTTCTTAACTCTTTCTGTAAAGTTAGCCTTTGATATTAGATTATTTCTGCTGACAGATACCAAAACTTGTTACAGTTTATTAGAAATGTGCCTCCTTTAGGACACAGAGAAAGCATTTAATGGTTTTCAGTACAGTTTCTGTACAACTCATTGTAAAGAATAAAGCAAAGTAGGAAAACACCCCAATGCTTTTTCCTCTCATTTGGGCTGATCAGAATGACAGCAACATAATCAACATTAGAGTGATAATGTAGATAAAAAAGGGAAGAAAGGATTCCTTTAAGTTATATAGTCAATATTCTCCTGCCCCAGAGCAGGCTCAGCTATGCCCAGCTATGCACTTCCAATAAATTTCATCTAATTTGTTCTTAAAGATTAGCAGTTATGGTGGATCTAAAGACACTGCATTTCTGTGCTTCAGTATTTCGGTCTTAACATTTTCTCTTGTCAAATCTAAAACTCCACTTCCATACTTTCATCTCAAAACTCCTTGTGAGTTTGGAGAATTTTTCATCTTAATCTTTAGGTTGAAAAAATTCCCTACTCTTTCATTTAGTCGCTCCCAGTTGTAGGGGTGAGGTTTTGAGGTTTTTGTTTTCTTGATGTGTAAGATCTCTCCTAGA
>VYZX01007383.1:23748-42013 GCA_013401335.1 Brachypteracias leptosomus | reverse complement strand
TTTGGGAAAATAATATTAGGAAAGTAGTTACTGCATTTTAATTAATGTAGTACATAAAACTTTATACTTCCTCAGTACTATCACTTCTAGCTCACTGTTCCTACCTGTGTTTCTTCCTCTCTCTGTGCCTTGCTGAATATTGGGAAGAGTATTTGCTAAATACTGGAAAAAATAACTGTCTGCTGTAACAGGTAGTAGAGGTTGTAGAAATGCTCTTCTACTTTTTCCTTTTTTTCTCAACTTCATTACTGAGCTGCAGGTTTTACCCATATGACAAATGGTGGTTTCCTTCCTAACTGTAATTCAGCCTGTTTCATAACCAGAGCAGCAACTCAGACTGTAACAGTGAGTAGAAGCAAATCCTTCATATTACTAACTAGGAACAGACAAACTCTTCTGTCACACAAAGAAATACTGTGTTTGGAAAGTAGATCAATAAAATTCAAATACCAAAATTCCCTTGCATTTTATAAATCACAACCCTTAAATATAGCATTTTGTTGAATCCCTGTGGTGCCATTCTTTCATAAAATAAGGAGGAAAATAGGCAAGAAAAAGCTGTGCCAATGTTTATTTTTAATGAAAATAGATTGCTAAAACTGACATGCAGCTCCAGTTGTTCAAGTTTTCATTATTCTCTGTGAATTTCCATAGTTTGCACTTCAGCAAACCGAAGTTTACAGAGCTTTGTACTCATGGGAATAAAAATGTTGGAATGACATATGTAATATGATAAACTTTTAACCTTTGCTGTGAAGTTGTATTCATACCTAATTTCAAATATTATCAAAACATCCCGAGTTTACATGGTTATGGAATAAAGCCATTGAGAAGAGCTACTGATCAATACAAAAACCTCCTCAACCTTTGAGGCAACAGACAACCCCTTTGAAAGACACTTTTTACAAACAAATGTCATTCTATTGCTAAGTCCTGGAAGGCATCTGATCATTTTAGGAGTAGGCTATATAAAAAGCAGAAAATGAGCCAGAAAAGAGAGAAGTTTCATGAGGCAACAGCAACTGTACTGATTGCAGGTGATCACCTAATTCTGACCTTTGTAGACTGTATAGTAACGTGAGGGTGTTTCTGGCCTGCTGTGCAATGGCATTCTTTCTGAGGCATTCTTTGTGATGATACATCTCTTGTTTAGTTTTATGCTGCTTATTTAACTTGATTGATTGAACAAAACCTTTGATCTGAATAACTAGCCAAATATTTGGAGTCTTGGAGGTTTTTTTCTAAATTAAATTAACCTACTTCCAGTGTTTAAAAATGCAATATCAAGTCCAACAGCATTTCTTGCTTATTTTGATGGTGCATAACAGAAAACAGCTCTGTTGCCATCCCAGTGCCATACCTGAGCAAGTGTTAGACTGTGTAATTGCTAGACCTACCACAATAACATATGATGTGATGTTTTAATATCTCCCTTATTTGTCCTGTTTGCAAAAGAAATATTTGAGAATTTACAGAAGGCCCACGATTTTTTCTATATGGTCTGATCTTAACCTTTATAAATTTTACCAAACATAAAAATTGTTTCTGTCTTTAAACTTATCCTCTTATATGTTCCAAATGGAAAAAAGGTCACTGTGATCTACACTTACTAAACTGGTAGGTTACCCCTGAGAAGTTCAGGTTCTGTTTTCAGGTGTCTACACTGGGTACAGTGGGATTCCGTGGAAGTCTAAGCTGATCTTGCTCCTAAAAGCTGCAGCATGGCTTGTGTGCTGTCAGGCTCTGAATATCCTCAATACTCTCCTAGTCACTGCCTGCAAAAAGTCAATGTAATAGCACTTATTTCCACTCAGGATCCCTAGAAAGTCCTGTACAATGTAGTTACCTGCATAATTATCATGGTTTAATACCAGCCAGCAACCAAGCACCACCCAGTTGCTCGCTCACCCCTCCCACAGTAAAAGTGAAAAAACTTATGGGCTGAGATAAAGACAGTTTAATAGGTCAAGTAAAAGCCACACATGCAAGCAAAGCTAAAGTAATAAATTCACTCCTTTCATTGAGAGGCAGGTGTTCAGCTGGGCTCCATAATGCGTTAATGGTTAAAACATTAAAACCAACACTGTAACTCTGACCATCCCCTTCTCCCGCCTTGCCCTCTTCTTCCCTCCAGCTTTATATACTGAGCATGATGTCATTTGGTCTGGAATAGCCCTTTGGTCAATTGGGGTCAGATGTCCCAGCAATGTCTCCTGCCAATTTCTTGTGCACCCCCAGCCTCCTCACTGGTGGGGTGAGAAGCAGAAAAGGCCTTGACTCCATGTCACCGCTGCTCAGCAGTAACAAAAACATCTCTGCATTATCAACACTGTTTCCAGCACAAATCCAAAACACAGCTACTGTGAAGAAAACTGAGTGTCCCAGGCAAAGCCAATCCAATAATCCACACTATTTCTGATTGAGAAGGGGCAGTGGTGCCAGAACACAATTTCAGCTGATAAGAAAGCAAATCACTATGAGAAGCAATGCAGAGGATCCTATGCTTCCTTAGCTGTTTTCTGAGAGTCTGTAACAAAGCCATGGTGATTACGAAAAGATAGTATCTGGACGTGCTAGATTAATTTTATGGGGTTACAAAATATCTCATGATTTAACAATATGCACTTTAGTTGTAGCTCTCGGATATCACTGATGCCCCGAGTTAGAATGTCTGGGTGCTCATTGCTTAGAGAAACAGCCACTTGCAAGTCCTTTAAGAAGGGTATGATATGCAAATTCACATTCAGATGCATCAGCCACAGATAATTAATTTTAGACTGCTTTTCTCTAACTAAACTCTTTGGGGCACTTGAACTAAAGGCTGTGGTTGCCTGGGAGAAACCTAGATGCCAACAAGGCTACCAACTGAAAACACATTATAAAACACATTCAAACACCAACTCAATGCACTTCACCCTCCTATTCTTTGTGCTGTCTGTAAAAAGAATACCTTCTTCATCTTTATTTGGACTGCTCAGGAGGGGAATTCTGGAATCAGCACTCTTTGATACTGATCTTGAGACAGCTTCACACCTCTATTAATTATACTAGAAGAACCTGAGGTAATGTGCATTACAACCTACGAAAACATCTGTACACTGCCATCTGTACACTGACTTCCATCTGGAAGTCAGAGCAACCTAGATAAGCACAATAAATTTCCAATTAGAGAGAAACTATTACAAAGTTTGCTGACCTTCACAGTCATAAATCCTGTTTGGTCAGGACCATGCCTATTTTATAATATATCTGACACATGAAAACTCTGCTGTGCAGTTTGAGGCCATCTATATCCCAGTCCATTACATCTGTAAATGATTTTTAGAATTTTACTTTAGACAAATATAAGAAAAGCTTTTAAAAATAAAACACAGTTGAAAATAGAGTTCCTCTTCATAAAAGAGTAAGGATCTGTTCATATAAGTTCATATACACCACTTATAATTAACTCCTTGACAGAACTGCTATCACTACCACATAATATGCACCTTTTCTTCCTCAGCTGCCTTATAATGTGGTCTAGTTTTGTTTTATTTTTAACAACACATGCTTTAAGGCTCTTACACTTTAAAGTCATTTCATAATGTGCACAGGAGAATGCAGATAACAGTTGCTTACAGATTCTGCTATTCATAACAGGACAGTAAAGTTCTTGCTAGTCAGTTTTCTCATCTCTACATAGTTCACATTTATATTTGCTGGTTATGTCTCAGTATTTGACTATTTAGGTGAGTCATTAGTCATTCCAACCTGCAGTTCTACTTTTTTGCAAGGCAGGGTTCACATTATTCTCTGTCAAGAACTTCCAGATAAAAAACATGTAACTACCACCAAATGATAGAAAAAGAATGTACATAAAAAAATACATTCAGTCTCTTAATTGGGAATCCAATCTCATACAGCATGAGGTTGGCATTCATATGCTATTTTTTAACTTATAAATTCAACTTCATTCAGTTCTGGGCTGTTCTTTATGTCAAAATGACTTACTTCACCACAGGTAACAAGATAACATAAAAGATACAGACCAGGATAACAAACCAAAAACCGGACATGTTTTGCTACAGCCTTTCTCAAATCTAACAACCATGAGATTTTTGCAATGGTGCAAATGCAGTCTGGCAAGTGAATCATAGTACATAGTATTTCTTAAAAAAGAAAAACCAAACAACAAAAAAACCCCACCACCCCACAACATTATGAAGATAACATTGCAAACTGTGGGCCTGTTTCAGAAAACACATAATATTAAAAATATACTATCTCCAAACCCACTCTCCTGCATAAGTTACAAAAATGTAAAATGCACTGTTGGCTCTTCAAAGAGCCTCCAGTGATAACAAGCCCCAGCTGTAGAGTTAAGCTACTAGCACTCCATCTGCATCCAGAAATCTGAATTTGTTCAGGAGCAAACACAGACAAGGGAGTTGAAAGGTTTAGTTTGAATTTGTTCAGTTGAGGAGAATTATCACAGACTACGAGTGCTACCTTGCAAAACAAACTAGGCTCCTACACAGAAGATATTCAGAATGTCTGAAGTCAATTTTCTTGCAGCTGTGTGAGGAACCATACAAAATGGTCATAAACTGTGAATATAGTGAAGTTGTTGATATCCTGAATTAAACAGCCAGTTGAAAAGCTCAAGGTTAGAGTGAAAGTAGAGCAACAAATACATAAGGAAGGTTTCCCTCATAGAAAGAAGTTATGGTTTAGAAACAGTAGCTATCCCTTCTCTGTTGCCCATTCTTATGACTCTCCAGAATTACCCAAGACATCAAACTATGTATTTTTCAAAGACACAGTGGAGAAATGGAGTCAATACTACAGCTGCTTTGGTGCACCTCAAGAGTACAAACTGAGCTGCCTGTGATTTAACTTAGCAATCCAAGTTATAGTGTTTCTAAAGTAAAAAATGCAGAGCATAGACATTTGCTAAAAGATATGCTCTAATACTATAGCAAGGAAAGAAGTCTGGACAATTACAAAAGGCCGTTATTCTTGATTTCAAAGACAAGAATGTACCATTAATTAAATAACAATATCCTATTGTGCATTGTGCACCAAGTAATAGGCCAGCAAATATTTACATTTACCTACTACAGGGAATTTTCATGGTGGTGTATTTTCTCTTCATGAAAGACTGTAAGATGTTTTAAAATGTATATTGATTGAAATAGTATTACTCAAAACAGTGAATTTCAAAGTAGGACAAACCTCAGATTAGCAGGTGCTGATACGTGGTCTCAGATTGCCACTTACAACACTCATCAGAATGTGACTGCTTTCAGGAGCTGAATTTTTGCAATGAATAACAGCTATTTATAGACATTGAGCTGTATTTGCCAGCGTAAGAGGCAGGAACCAGCAGGGGGGAAACACAGTAATAGCAATGGTAACAAAATAAATATTTGAAGAAGTGCCAGTCATTCTGTTAGAGCAATTTAAGGACTGTGTTACACTCCTCACAAAAAGTTACTGTGTCCAATGTGAATGGCTGGCTCCCTGCTCAAAGGCAGCACAGGTATCCACACTTCAACCCAATGTTTCCTGAGAGAGCCATTCCATTGCGTTGAAAATCTGGCCTTGGGATTTTGAACAGTTTAATAAAAGTATCAGGATGTGTAGTGCTTACTCTCTGTATGACCTTGCCTTTGTGTGCACTGCTTTAGTGCCTATGTCTGAAGCATTATGTTTTTGCCTTAAGGATGCAAAAAACCCTTCCTACCTGTAGCTGACTCTGCAAGGCAGTGTTTTGGTGCAGCATTGTTCATCCATAACCCTTTATTAATTTCTAGACTCTTGCAAGCTCTTGCTACAAACTTAGGACATATTCAGTATATGGATTGCTGGGCTCTAAACCTGTTGATGAGTGCACCAACACAGACCTCACTAGGGTTCTGTGAAACTATTCTGTAAAGAAAGGGGGTTATTTCTAGTGGCCTAAAATTTAAACTGAATAACCAGCAATCATCTTATTGAAAAAATCGATCAGTGTGTACTTTAGCTTAAAATTCTTTTTCAACTGAAAAGGTACTCTTTTAATATTTTTTTTAAGTAAACAACACAATAAATGTGCTTATAAGGAGCTGTAAAGGTCTCCAGTAACATTCATTTTGCACATTCACGAAGGCTTTTGCACCATTAGCTTTACTTGTCAATATTGTAATGGGTTTCAAGCAGAAAATGACAGCTAAAATTTCTGCTTTCTTATACTTCCAGAGCTTCAGAAAGGAGTCAGCTTTCTCTACCTTCCCAGTGCTGCATGCTGAATTGAGAATACTTGTGTGAACTTTACTGTTGTTTATTTTAAAAAAATATATTAAAAGAGTACCTTTTCAGTTGAAAAAGAATTTTAAGCTAAAGTACAGAAAAACAGTCTTATGAAAAACCCCCCAAAGTTAATATTGGAAATATATGAGTAAAACCAACAGTTACTACAGACACTCTTTTCTTGTGTAAGGAAGCTTAAATGAGCATGTCTCTGTGTGACGGCTGCATTCTTGTGTACACCATTAACAGTTACTTTTCTTGTGGAGTTCAAAAGCATAATTATGTCACTTAAAGGTAATGGTAAACTCTCAAATTTGAAAGATTATTGTCAAATCAAATCATATACTGAATTTTTTATATACTGAATTATTAAAGAATTCATGCATTATTCTCTCCTATCTTGCCTCCTGTGAGCCTGAAGTGTTCTTTCAGGTATACTTATGTTCCAAAAAATCTACTTGCTTTTATTCCCAGGGCTCCACACAGCTGAGGTTTTTGATCACAGCCTGCACAGAGACAGCTGAAGAAACAGGACCTAGATTCAGAATGGCTACAAGTAGACAGCAATAAAACTATAGAAAGCACATGCAAGTGATATTGTGGACTTTGCTATCCAAATCCTGCTGGCAGAACCAGGTCAGTTCAGTAGCGCCTTGCTCCCGCTGCTAGGAGAATTGTGAGCAGTGCCCGTTGTCCTGCTGGAGCAGCTGCTGGAGCAGCTGCTGGGAGGAGCCACCTCCAGCTCTGGGCAGTAGCTTTGAGTCCTGCACCACCAGCAGCACCAGGACACGGGCAGGAGCAGGACACTGGCCGTTTGGGCAGACTGTACTGCTGTAAAAGTCAGGTTCATTCTGCATGGACAAAGTCAGGTGCGAAGCTCTCATCCCCCCTGGAAGACTGCTACTCACTAGCCACTTAGCCTGTCTCTAATCCTTTCTGGTTTGAAACTTAAACTAGGAGCTGAGCTAAAGATGTACATTTTGAAAGGCCAGAGAATTCCATTTGCAAAGGACTGTACATTCTACCTGCATGATTAAAACTGTGATTATATTTTCTATGTTCACTGAAATCTTTAGAAGCCATAATTTCCAGTAAATGAGACAACACAGAGTGACCCTCTGGCCTCCTGCATGACTTAATTTAACATTATTTGATTTTGTATTTTTTTTTGTTGGAATTAGTCCATCATTCTTCCCCTTTTCCTTGTATGACTGAGACCTACATTTTTCCTAAATTCATAGCAGCTTTTGAAAGAAAATTTTCTGTGAAAGGAGTAATATAGTCATTTTTTTTCCAATTATTTTCAGTAAGTTCCTGCTGTTGCAACATTAAATAAAATTTGGTATTAATGAATTCTGTCTGTAGGTGGCCAATTGCATTTGGTATCATATTTAAAAAGTTACAAGCAAACACATCTCTCCTTTAACCTCTCACCATCTTTTTCTCCTGTAATCAATATAGGAGTGTTTCATTATAAAGTAACTAGTTAGGGCACTAATTGTTTCTCAGGCTGCTGAAGGTACTATAGCTTTTTCTTTATTCCAAATATTGAAACACAGGGTTTTTTTTCCCCTGTTCACTCCAACAGAAGAGTAAAAAGAGAAATCTGATATTCTGACAACTCTTCTGGAAGACTGAATGCAAGTTTTTGGAAGGCTCTTCAACTATATGCAGTAACACCAAAAGAGAAGAGCTTGGGGTATAGCTGTCTCTTGGCAGTAATCATTTCTGCCAGCTGAATGCTAACAGCAATCATTTAACTGAATGCTAACATTCCTTTCTTGAGACACAGTGCCATTATCCTTCTACCTACTGCCTGCAGCAAAGTCAATACAGTGCTTCTAAAAATAATAATAATAATAATAAACCTTTCTTTTTAAAAAATTACATGCTGCAAGCTAGTTTAAAGTTGGACATTTTAAGAGGTCAGGGAATCTAGTATGTGAAGGACTATGTACTCACATCCACATGCTTCTGTTTTGCAAGACACTGAGCCTTGCAAAAGCCCTCACTAGCCCTGAATCCAGTTCAGGGGCCTCTGTCACTGACAAAACCCACAGCTACTTTCCACTTTCTGTACATCTGCTTCTGCACCAAGACCTGACCCTGCCATTGTTATTGCCACATACTCTGGTTGTTGTAGGAAGATCTACTCTCAAGGACAAGACTGCTATCAGCTGACCACTCTCTACTGTCTGGTTGGTTGTGAACCAAGATCTCAGAGTTTAAATATATGCCAACTATAGTAACACGTGTTTTCGGCTCTTTTACCTCTTTTTTTTTAATACATCTTCAGATATAAATTGTTAGGTGAATTTTCAGCCTTTAAGCAATAAGTTCACCAGAAGATACATGTGAACTTCTCCTGACTGCATCCATCCTCACAGAGCTGGATGTTAAATGTTTAAATGATGCACTTCATTGCTCATTTTTAATCTCAGATATTTCTGTCAATTCAGGCAAGAAATACATTATTGAAATATCTGTTAGTCACCATTATCACCCTGGAAGACTCAAATTAGAGCTGTACTGTTGAAAAAGTCAAACACACCAACAAGTAAGAAAAGAAATCCTTTCACATGAGTAAAGCAGGATTTTATATAACTGGTGAAGAAGCAGTTTACTCAACTTTCAGTCTGAGTCACAGGCACTGTAGAGCAGGTATAATACATACAACATCCTGGTGAATTATGAGTGACCCTTAAATGACCCAATTATTTACCAGGTGGAACAGGAGTTTTCTGCCAGAAAACAAGCCACTGTGCTGTGCTCTGCCCCTGCCCAAAGCTTAAGCAAAGTTTAGCTTGTATCGACCATACCAATTAATCTATTTCTGCTATTGCCAGTTATAAATCTAATTTACATTCTGTATTACATGAGGGAGAAATACATTTGTTCTTATGCCCTTCAAAACCACAGTCTGTTCCACGCTGGGGTGGTGAATAGCTCATTGCCTAGTTAACCATCCATGAACATTGACATTTGGCAGCGAGGTGTGCCCGGTTCAGGGCTGTTTAGGAGAGATTTGGAGTAACATTAAGCAAATAAATGCTGCACTTCATAAAACATTAATGATTGTCACAAGCAATCGAAAACATTATTGCATACAGCAAAACAATGGGTTTAAAATGCACACTGAGAGAGATGCAATACTAGCTTCATTTGCAAACTGCATCTGCTTTGGAGTGGAGATTTCTCTTAAGGATGGTCCATAGAGTAAGAGGTGGCCAAACTGAGGCAGACTTTTCTCAAGTTCTGTCCAAGCGTGAGCCAGGGAGGGAATCACCTGCTTCATGGGTGAGCACTTTCTTGCAGGGAATTTCTCTATAAATGTGAGTAACTGGTCACTAGCAGGAATAAGAGATTCATACTCATGGATTAAGGTAAATAGACTTGATGATATATTCTGATTTGAGAAGAAATAACGGCATTTCCCCTTCCTTTTTGCTAGCTAAAGCTAGTTAAAGATGTAACATTTGTTATGCTATAGCTTGATTAGCAAAATCAGTTTAAAATCAGTTTTCTGGGAAGGGAGAAAGAGTACCTGTTAGAAAAAAAAAATTCATCAGGTTACTGCAAACAGCAAGCTAGTAATATTATTAGTAAGCATACTTTTATTTGTTGATGACCAATCTTATAGGTAGTGATATGGAATATGCAGAAGATGTGCAATTCCTTCTCAATGGACTTTATAATCTAAATTAAACAGACAATGGAGCTAAGATTTCTGACTAACTGAAAATCCCCAAATGAGTCTGACTGATACAATGAACTAAACACTAATGTCACTCAACATCAAATATGAATTGGTGGAGCAAATATGAAGAAAAAATTCCCAGGGACTTATTTTATGAGCAACCAGTTCTGCCAGAAAACCAGACAAGATAGAGATAATCTGAGGCAAGAGATCTGCCAAGTAGGGAAAAAAAATACTAGGGGGAAAGAATATGAGAAATGTGCTTGGTAATATACTTCCATGTGCTTTTCAATGTAAGCAACCAAATGGTGATGGTAAGTCTGTGGCAAGAGATTAACAGAAGGAAGCCAAATGACAATAGATTTACATATGTGTTAAAGGTGCTGGATTTGTATATTGGCTTTACTGCAGTTTCTCACAGCCTCGAGGCACTCCCCATCTCCCTCTGCCCCACTCTAGAAATAAAGGCCATTGTTTTTCCCTACCCACAAGTTCTTACTGAAAAGTACTGTTTTATTTTGTATTTTCCTTCTTTTAGATTTTTGAACTTTTAGATTTTTTGAACATATATCCAATAAGTTAGAAAATCTAGGGAACAATTTCATAAGTGCAGCCAGTCTCCATTTCCCTCACAATACTGTGATTTAAGAAAAAAAACAAAACAAAAAACCCACAAAAATGCCACCAAACCAAACCAAAACCAACCAATCAACCACAAAAAACCCAATCAATCAAGCAAGCAAACAAAAACCAAACCGAAACAAAAATAACTACACAGCTACCACTTATTTAATGCCAAGTTCCTTATTCCCTGATGGTTAGACATACTCTGTGACAAATCACTATAAGAAAATTAACTGCCCGGACATGGAGAGCTTGTTCTCCACTTAATGTTTTTGGGTTGGAGAAAGGAATCCTACACAACTTACATTTGAAGCAATGAGGAGAAAAAGTATTGTTTTCAAATTCAGGTATCATCTTTAATTCTTTTATTTTTTTTCAAGAAGCAGCTGGGCAAAGCTGCAAACCAGACAATTGGAAAACAAGTAAATTTTAGAGAGTTTAGAGTCAAAATACAGTAAGAGAGCCACCAGAAGCAGGGCACTTGAGAAAAGTGCAGGTGGTGGTGTTCCTCTATGTCTAACAGCATTATCATCAGGAAGTTCTCCAGGCCATAGAGTTGCATAATACCTATCTGAATTCGGGCATCATCCTCTATGCTCCTTATTATAAATTGTTAAAAACCCTGAGTCATTTCCTCATCAATATTCATGTGTCAAGCACTGTGTCCTGTTTCCTTCATTATAACTGGTAAGCAAGGATCTAGATGGTCAGTAGGTAAGAAAGGTGAGTTGCTAAACAAGGTCCTGTCCTGTTCACATGCACATCACTTGGCTGACAGGCGACCTTTCTTTCCTTAGGTCCTTAAGTTTATTTACCATGAGGTTGGTTCAGCACACAGTCAAATTAAGAAGCATGATTTTGTCAAGGTCAGTAGGTTTCAGACTATAGCATAAATGCTCAACTTTTGTTCATTGTTTTCCCTGCTAAAATCAGAGAATAAATTGAAGCTCAGCATCTCAGACACATGAGTCATGACTAATTTCATTCCCCTCAAGGGTGGAGCACCCACTTTTCCTGCTGGCTATCATTGACTCACTCTGTACTTCTATCATTCCTATTTTTTACTTCCTTAAAAATATTAACTGAATATGAATACTGTTTAGGTGGAGGTTTTTAACTCCAGGAACATTCTCATGAAGCTGCACATCCTGATTTTATGTGGATTTTTTTTTCTTTTGCTTTAATTTATTGTACTTGCTTTTATCATTTAAATTTAAGTCACTAAATAGTCCAAGCTCTTTCCTTAATACAGCTCACTTGTAAAGTAACATCTACCTTACCAACTGCTCTGATCACTAACACAATAAAGGTTTTTTCTTAACAAAGACATATCAGTGTTGGTAATTTTTTTTATTATCCGTAGTCAGTTCTCCATTACTGAAATATTTGTGTTTCACATTTTGAAGTGCTTTGCAATACAAATATTGGTTTCTCTGTATGAGTATTAAAAGTTCAGTGCAAAGCATTTCTAGCTTGGGTTTATTTGATTTGTCACCCAGTTGATACCTAGGTAATATAAACCCTTTCAAATCAGGTATGGTATCTTGCAGTATGAATTATTTTTACAGCTCATGAAAGGTTATTCATTCTCATTTAGTTTAGCTTTAGGGATCTTAGGCAAACATATTGTTAGTGTTGTTTGATTTCTGATTCTGTGAAAACTGATATTAATACTAAACCCCACGTATTTCAGGGTTATAGTGTATTGTGATTTTTTTTTTTAACAGATAACTCTGATTAGAATTTATCTGAGGTAGTTGAAATCCATTTTTTGAGAAACAAGGAGGGTTGATTTTTTTGTTCGTTTATTTGGGCATTTGTTTTGTGTTTTAACACTTTGATGAAGGAAAATCAAAGGAAAATCAAAGAAAAAAGTCATTACCCAGTGCAGTACACAATCTATATGAGCAGCTGGGGAACAAGATTTTAACCAAATTAAAAGAGATGAAGAACAGTTTATTCACCACTGCAGAACAGACAAGACTCAGCAATAATAATGTCAACTTTAATGCAAAACTCCTCACACAGTAGCTACTGTACCATAAAGAACGCTTCAGTGAAGGGCTTCTGTAGCTTTTTGCTAATTGGAAGTAGAATTTAAAAATCATTATGNCGGGTTTTCCTTTTCCATCTTACTCTCTCCCCGCTTGCCTTGCTGACGGAGGTTTGGGTTGTGGGAGGGGGGAGTGATAGAGGGACTAGGGGTGGGCACCGGGCACCCAGCCAGGGTAAACCCACCACAACCCCATATGGAATAGATTTCATTTTTTTCCCCACAGAGAAATAATGGATACATGGAAAGAAATTAAGAAAAATTAAAGAGCATAAATCTCTCAAATCAGGCTATGCATACCACATGCCAGAGACTCAGCTACCAGAAAGCAGTGTAGAACATGGGAGACAGATCAACTACATTTAATCAGTAGAAAACTAGCACTAAAATATTAATTTTAAGAGGTTGCACTGGAAATAGAAGGAAAAATCCCAGCTGACAACTATTCTTTCTGCAAAATAAACCTATTTTCCCTCATTTCTCCACCTTAGTACAAACAGTTGGCTGAATATACCTCATAAGATGATGAGTAATGTCCTCCTTAGATGAACAGTAGTATGCAGGCAGGAGGGCCCACAACCTTTGTGCAAAGCAGTACTAACTGATAAGGAATTTTCTAACCACCATCCCCCCAAAAACCCTCAGCCAAACCGTGGAAAAATATCCTTTCAACTGCTTGCATGCTAAAAAAATCACTGTAGCTTTCATGAAAAACATTGTTTTAAGGAACACTAAAAACTAAATCTAAACTTTGTAAAATTTACCTTCTGTTTTGTATGGAAGGAATTTGTCTCCACCATCCCATTTTCTATCTTTCTGCTTCTACTTACAGGCTCCCCTGGAATTAATAAATGTTACCTACCAAAGGTGCATCTTGACTCCAGCTATTCTGAGTGAGAGACATGGTATTCATTTCAAATTTTAACAAATTGTTTAGCAGGTAAAATTCACATCCACAAAACTTTAAAAAACTTGATGCAAATCTCTCTGTATATTCTGCAGCATGCCTCTGGTAATATTTTTGTTCTTTTTTTGCCCATATATTTTAGTTCATTAAATGTTTTTTGAGTCAAAACCTCGAAAAGAGATTTGTTGAATAGACTTTTTATTTCTAGACATATCTCCAAACCTCTACTTCCCAGCTTATTTCCCATAGACTAGCTTAGCATTCACCCGTGACCTCTCTGAGGTGCTCTGCAAGTTTCCTACCTGAGAGCTGGAGAGGTGTGAAAAACCTGTGACATCTCCCTGGTGATGTTTAGCCTCCCACTTTATGACTGATTGCCACTGCAGTATTTGGTCATGTTCAAAACACAAAACTTTTCTTTTTGCTCAGGTATTGTTTGATCACTTCTACTTGGGGCACACACAGTATTCCAGTGAAGACACATAGGCATCAGAAGGGCAATTGCCTAAATATTTTTCAGGCAGCAGCAATCTAAAATGCAGGACTCCTGGCAATGTAATAGTTACTGCTGGAGCACGGTAAAAGGGTAGATACCCTGAGGACGGGGACACAAAGTGGAAGAGAATATGCAGTTACTTGAAATGCAATGAAATACACAGTCCAAAAAAATAAATAAATGTCAAAGACAAAGTCACAGTGGCCTGAACTTATTACTACATGTTCTTGAAATAGGTAAAGCTAGAAGGCATATGCTAATAGTGCAGTGAGAATCACATGCTAAGGCTAGAATGCGTCACTGCTATCAAACAGTATTAGCTGCTCAGCCTTTTAAGTATGTAGTCCTG
This sequence comes from Brachypteracias leptosomus, assembly GCA_013401335.1. Taxonomy (NCBI): domain Eukaryota; kingdom Metazoa; phylum Chordata; class Aves; order Coraciiformes; family Brachypteraciidae; genus Brachypteracias; species Brachypteracias leptosomus. The sequence continues at coordinate 27,617 of VYZX01007383.1, read as the reverse complement.
TAAGCACTGGCATGAAAAATGCTCTTTTTCAATAATTCCTATCTTGTGACTGTCTTTTCAAAACTGAACTGTTCTAATGCTGCAGTGGGAGTGCACTCTTGATTACACAGCAAAGAGGCCACACGTTGTGAAAATCCCAGTCACGGCAGCCTGAGCACTGTTCATGTCAAGGTTTATCAGTCAGCATTTCTCATGCTTCTTTGTTTTACCTAGCTGGTTGCTTCACAATGTCTCTGCTATAGATAATATCGATACACATGATATAGGCATATATCACCAGAAGCAAGAGCAGAAAGGATCCTAGACCATGAGTAGCTTAAAACACTCCTAAAGACCCTCAGTTCTGCCCTCACTGTTAGTGATTTACCCCTATGAACCACTCCTAAATTTATCACCCTTTTAATGGACCCTTTTTCTTGCCTGACAAGCTTCACTTTCAATCAGGATAATAGCTAAAGTTTAATTTTGGATTGTATCAGTGCGTATCTTATAGGTTATTTTTCTAGTCATATAGTTGATTTTTCCTAGAATTATTTTTATGCTAATTATGATATGTATCACCTTGAATCTCTTATAATAAAAGTCCTGAATAATGTGGGTTTTTTAAAGCAATAATCACAAATTTATACATCTATAAGTAATTAATTGCAATTACAATTTAGGATCAAAGGCTCCCTAAGCAGAAGTCCGAAAAGTCACTGAACATACTCATTTTCATCAGATCATATTCCCATTTGTGCAAGCTTGGTGACAGCTGCCATCATTGCAATCCTGCCTACACTGGTATGAAAAGGAAATACCAGAATATAAGCTTTCTCACTCAAAGTTAACCCACCCTCCAAATATTCATATTCACCTCTGAAATCTGTCATTCTTCTGAAAGGTGTTATAATTGATTCTGCTTCTGCCATGTTTATCACACACAGCACATTCCTGAGGAAGAATTTTTAACATCTACCAAAAGAACATATTTTCATTGCTCATGTTACAGTCCAGGTCTACCTTCATTTACAGCTGACCAGTTGAACTGGACAAAGAGAAGGAAAAGAACTGCTAAGTTCTCTTCCTGTCCAGTGTCAGAGCTACTAAGTAAGTCCAATTCACCACAGTATAACCAATTCAAGATCTTCTAATGACTCAAGTCTCCTATTTATAATTTCAATGACATAAACAACAACAACAAAATTTTTCTTTTACTTTCAAAATATTTATTTTATCCTTTCTTAAAAAAAATTTAAGAAATGGATTCTTTTTCTCAGCTACTCAAAAGAAACGTTGGCTAAAATATGTCCAAGCCTCAAACTTCTAATTTTTGGAGGATGCAATAATTTACAATCATAAAAGGTCCACATTTGTAAAGAAGACAACAAATAGTGGTACCCAAACAAACAGCAGAAAAAAATGTGGACCTGCAAACATAGACACCACTGTTTAAATGTTTGGCTTAATCCTTTCACATTGATCAATAGCAGACTCATTAAAACCTAAAGATTTGTCTCTAATGGTGCTCGACTTCATTCTAAAGAAATCATTGTGGGACCATTTAAAACATAACAGGCATTTAGGGGAATTGCTCTGTATTGCCTTTGGTATTTAAAATGATTCCACTTGTACCTCCAAGTGATTTATAGCTTCTGTTAATGTAGGGGAATAGAGGCAGAAACCTAGGTAGGAGAGAGCCTTTCCTTCTTCCTCATTGATTGCTAGTTCCTGGTTAGAGCTTTATTAATTTAGTAAACAAAAACAATTTTTGTAAAAAAAATTGCCAAACTATTTTCATTAACAATGAGATTTTAATTTTTTTCCTGTTAATATGTCTTTATTTGCCCTATAAAAATAATAGCACTGTGCATATAACCTGATATATTTTACATAAATCACACTATTGAAAGTTTCTCCTGATAATTAAATGGAGCGTAATAGCTTCCTAATGAAGCTTAACCTTCTATACTATCATGAGAATTTTACATATAAAAACATTGACATTTTACAATGAGAGATTGAGTAAGCAAATGTAATTTGCCTGCAACAAATCTGTTTCCCCTGAATACCAATTTGGTCTTTATGAAAGACCTGTCATTTCTTCTCAGGATGAATGGCACTTTACTTTTTATTTTAATTTTTCTAATATCTTCCTGGATGTTCTCTAATCCAGTACATAATCTAGTTACATCTTATTAGCAGATAATTTTGCACTGCAGTTTGATGCAACTTAAAGCTCTAACTTGTATTTATTAGTTGGATTATTGCTGAGATGGTGACACATTCATTAGGTTGACAATTAGTGCAATGTATTACACAGGCTTGTGAGCTACAGAATTTTATTTGGTATTCTGAGCTTTCTCTGACTGTTCACTTAGCTTTTCAGCCCCTATTTTTTACCTCTTACAGATAACTTCTCTAAGTCCACAGGTGGTTTTAATGCTTTTATTCCTGCTTTCATGACCCCTACTGGTATTTGCCTTGTATTGCACCACCTACTTGGTTTACTGAATCGACTGGCATTGTGCAGGACATGGCAAACACTTACATATCAGTCTTCTCTTATTGAGATTCTTTGTGTTAAAGGCTCCCCACATCCCTTTTATTCGAATTTTCATTCATGACAAGTGGTAAAACTGATTGCACCTCTCTGTTCTTTGTGATGATTAGGTATTGCTGTCCCTCACCTAATTCTTAAAGTGTTTTAACCATATAAGCACTACACATCAATAAAGATGAACCCTTCCATCTATATCATCCTCACTCTTTTTACACTAGTGTAATGCAAAATTCCACTTTTACTTTTCTAGCTGGTTTCTGAGAAACTATCAATGATGTTCTGGTCTTTCACTTGGTACTGCTCAAACTTGCTAAGCAAACCCTAATGCATAGGCAGCAAAAGTCCTTAACGTTGCAGTAGTAGGGAGTAGGTAACCCTTGATGATGTTTCATCAGTGGTGAAGCAAACCACTGATAAAACAGACAAAAAAAGGCTCCTTCATACAACAGAGAAAGAATACAGTAGACACAGCCACTGCATGACCTTGAAGAAAAGCTGTATGCTAGAGATGTAGGTTCTAAGACATTGCCAGAAAGTATCTTGGAAAAAGAAAATCTGTTGTTGGCTGTAAGATTCCTGTTTTTAGGAAGGCAACAACTGAATTATGTTCCTTTAAACTGTCTCTATACCAGATCAATCATCTATTTACTCAGTCTTAAACACTACTACTTAGGCAAGGAGTTTTTTCAACCTAACTAACAACAAAAAGAAACTGAGGGTGCACAGGGAGATAGATGGCAGATAACGAAGAAAAAGGAATGGCTATGTTGGGGACAAGGGAGAGATTCATTGCAGAAAAGTAAGATCATGGGATTGCACCAGGGATATACATACAGGCATAATGTTCCCCAAATCAACCAAGATGGTCTAACTCTGTTTTGTTAAAGGTACAGGAAATCCTTGCAACACATTTCTGAAAATGCAGTACTAATCACATAATTCCAAGATATTACTTATTTCAATTAATTAAATCTACTGGTATGAAAACACCTAGTCTATCAAAAGGCTATTGAATAAGAGTTCAGGAACACTGGGATCTGTTCTGTTACTCATGTGCTTTCGATGAGCCATTTCCTTTCTTGGTGCTATTCTTTACCCTGTTTCAAACCTGCCCCTGGGATTGCCAGTTGCTGCTTTTCACCTAAATGGCAAGATTCAGGGGAACTGCATCTTCCATGTGGCTGTATCTCACCCTCAAACACACTAAAATTTTCCATAAAACTGGAGGGAGCTAAAAACTGACTTTTAAAAAAATAAGATGAAGTTTTGTTGGAAGGCTATCAATTAGCTCCATCCACAAACGGTAATTATCCATCCACATGCTATT
>VYZX01007381.1:39356-54873 GCA_013401335.1 Brachypteracias leptosomus | reverse complement strand
CCAGGGTAAACCCACCACACAGTCCAAGGAATGTCCTTCCCTATAACCTCTAGACCTCCTATTCTGTGCTAGTTCTTAACACCTTGGTCTTAACATAAGTTTTAATTTTACATATTCCTGATGACATTGTCTTCCCTTGCTAAGTTTGGATAACACGTTATGAATGGAACTATCTTTAGTAAGCCATTTGAGAAACCTTGCACTGGATCTAAAACCCACTAGTTAGTGGAAACACTATCATGGCACTTCAGATGACACTGAATCAGGCTTTTAGTAATTATATTTTTTAATTAAATGCCTGTTTGAAAATTCAAAAAGCTGCAGGGTTATATTGTAGGAGTTACAGTTTGTTTTACCAAAAAGTTAAGTAACTTTTTCTCTTTAAGACCAATTATATGATATAATTTTTAGAGTACAGCTGCTGTCCTGGTGATATCTCTGTTCCTTTGATTACATAGCTTGACCTTGCTGTCCTTACACACCCAGATCTCTCATATCTGTGGGAATTTCACACAAGAGACCTTATAAAATGAGGGCATTCTTGAATATACATTCCACTGTAATACTTAGGTTATAAAAAGACTTTGATTTTAAAAAAGGAGTCAAATAATAATCTGATTTTATAAGAACAATCAGTGAGGATTAATTTAATCTATAAAAAAAACTTGCACAAGATCTTGTAGGTAATAAAAGCTCTGCCTAATCCCCTCAGTAGATACATGTTAGCATTCTTGCCTTATGTTTGCTGCTATAACTTCCTGGATTTAGTGTTATCCTAGCTCCAGTCTACCTCCAGGCATGCTATCCAAAGTAATATACTCTAATGAATTAATTGCCATCTATTTTCAGTATATGAGATTATCCTTTCTTTAAAATTATTGTTGTTGTTATTACAAAATCTAATAACAAGTTTGTCTTACATAGAACAACATGAAAACAACTTCTTGGATTTTACAAAGATGGCAGCCTAAAAAGTCTGAGTTTAATGATCTGAGGTACAAAACCTTTTCCCAGCTCTCATACCTGTTGTAGACAGAATTACTCAAAAAACTCTTCTTTCCTGAAGGTCTCTTTCTAAGTCTTTCTTTGCAGCAACATCTCTTTCTCTTTAATGGTTGGATCCTGCAGTTCTGATGCAGCTTATTGAACAGTAGTTCTTGCTCATACGTTTGTTTTTTTCTCCCGTACTCAGATTTTTCTATGTCTTTCTTTCCTTCTTAGATCTCTCCTAATGTTATCTGGGCATAATTTGTGATTATTGTCAAAGGCTGTTACTAATTTTCTAGTCAGGTAGAAAATTCTTTCTCTGACATCATTGCCCTTTGCCTTAGGTTATGAAACTTTCTTTTGTTCCTATAGCAGTGACTTCTATCCCATCAGATAAAACATTCTTCCTTAACACTGTAAACAACAGTAATTAATGAAATCCAATTAAAATATACAGGTTTAAAGATATCTGCAGTGTTAGCCACAAGGTGAAAAGAAATTAAATGCAAAAATATTAGTTTATATAGTGTTTTGTATTTTTCCCCATTCTTTGTGAATTCAAGGAGCTAATCATGACAAGAGTAGTGGAGAGTGCTGAATGAGGGAGCAGTGTTTCTTGAAATAGGTGGCTTCAGATCTTAGGGTTAAGAGCATATGAGGACACTTGGAGGGCAGAGCTGAAAGTGTCAAATGAACTGAAAGCAAAATTTCTCTTGTTATCATCAGGAGTCACACCTGGTGCTTCCTCTGTAAAATAGAACATGCCAAATAATCTAGATTCTGTGTTTAAAAATGGTTTAATTTTTCCAGTAACAGAAAAAACATAGCTAGTATTTTAGATGCAATTTAGTAGCAAATAAGTGACAGTAGTAACCCACTCTCAGAGCTGTCCATTTATTTTGTAGGAATAGAACATGTTGAACTCATAAAATTACTTTGGAAACAGGTAATGATTTTTTCTTCATTTGAAAGAAGAATAAATAAAGCCAGAACTCAAGCTGTACATTTTACAGGTGTTTTCTGTCATTTTACACATAAGATTTTTTGTTTGAGAACACCTGAATGTTTAAAAAGTCTGTATGTTTTCAGGAAATGTAAACTTTTTCAAATCTGTTCAAATTGTTCCAAGATTCAAAGATACTGTTGAAGCTGATTGGCACTCCATTTTCTGCAAGTATACAGCTAATGTCCTTGAACTTAAAATTTTCATGTTTTGTGCTAAGGTTACTGTGGAATGGGATAGGTATATTTCCACTGATGACACTTCTCATTTTACAGTAAGTGTTCACAGCTGCAACAGGGGCCATGAACTGCCAAACAGCAGTTTTGTTTAAGCAGAACCTTGTGATAAATGACTTTTTTTAGATCTGTACCCTTCCATCATGGTCAAAGACATGAAAGGACTGGAAGATGCATGCATCTGCTGCCTCATACTCAGACATAGCTGTATGTATGTCTTAGGTAACTTTATATATAGCCTTTTCCAGCCTAAAATGTGAAGGACGGATGGGCTGGTCAGTGGGGCAGCTGTAGCACCTACATGCAGAAATCAAAGCGGAGGCTGTGCTGCTCTATTTTAGGGCAGAGATGTACTATCTGATGGGGCTCTGAATTCAGCAGGCTCTTGGGGCATTACGATGGGGCAGGTTGTAGCAGTAGGACATGCTTTATAAACTATCAACTTGAGAGCTCTGCCAAAGCTCTGGCAGCATGACAGCATGACTCATTCTTCTTCACTCTTCAGAACCTTCAGGTACTTGACTGCACACGTACAACAGTGTTGGTGATAGGGCAAGGTGAGGAGAACTGTAGTGGAACAACACCCACTGCAGTCCCCACAGGTGCTTGGTAAAATTCCCCTGGCCTATTGTATTGTGTTTCTTAAGGGAAGAAAGGATAGAAGACCACAAATTTCATCATAAATTTCATGGAAGATGTGCACCCATGTAGAGAGTTATGTGTTTTGAAGCAGGGGATGGAAAGATGATACTATCAAGTGTTTCAAGCCCAGTATGCTCTTCCTGTGGATCAGATCATATCTGTGAAGTTGAAAATACCCACCCATGGTAAAGGAGGCAAATAATAATTTACAAATCCACTTCAATTCTGAATATTTTTTTTACCAGTCATGTGACTGGTCCAGGAGGGAAGTTTTCAGTAGATTAGCAGCATCACAATCTTTGCACACCTTCCCATAGGTTATGATTTATATATCAATTTCTGTGATTATGTATACTATGTCTGCTAGAAGTAGCTTCCTATTCATTTTTTTGCTTTCTGTTTCTTGAAATTAATGTCTTGTTGATAATATATGATCTGTGTATAATGTGATCTACTCTTCTTGACATCTCCACATGAATACATACTGTAATATTATTTTCGCATGAAACTTTGTTGTCAGTTATTTGTGTAGTTTACTGTCAACCCTTGATATATAAATCTTATTTATGAAATACGTGTCCTTCATCTCTCAGCTGCAGTTAAATAACATGGATCATCTGAAATGACTAAGGTTTTCTTACCTGGTTTATCAATATTGAGCTGTAATGCCAGAGACTTAGTCTTTGTGCTGCCTTTCAAAGCTTCAGTATTAACATAGTTAAATTATCTTCCTTGATGGGTTATTATTCCTTTCAGATGTAGATCTGAACAGAAACTGGAAGGAATAAAGTCTAGCTCTCACATTGATTTTCTTCTTGAATACTTCATACTCTATAAAAACGAACACTGATGTTCTTTGTGGTATTGCTACAAGGGGATAAGTACAATTGGGTCATCCAAGAGCGGTAGATGGACCATGACATTACCTATTCAAACAGTAGCCTCTGTGTGTTTGCCAGCAAATCCTCTCTGTGCACAACAAACCTACTGTTTTAGCAGGTTACACAAGAGATTTTGCCCTCAGATTTTGTTTAAAAGTTTCCCTGAGAAAGCTTATAAATATTGATTCAAATAAATTGAAAGTCTCAAAGAGATACAGGAAAGCAACTGTAGAGATTCTTATTGTTAGAAGCAGAGTGTGTTATTAGCTCAACATACTATCAGCAGGAATATTCCACAAATGCCCTACTTGGTACGCAACCAAACAGTGAGCAGCTGAAACAGCTAAGTGGACGGGCTATGTTCCTTACCAGGGAGGAGCTTGCTCCTTCTTTTGGATAAGAGCTCTAGTAGTATGTGAATGAAAACACAACTCAAAGGCACCAAGCCAATAAAAAATCAGAGTGGGGCCATCATGGTCAGGGATTCTGAAAAATTTTTAAGGGACATTTTAGAAAACAAAGCTTGGGCGAGAAAAAGTCTGTTACTGTATGTGAGGGAGTATCATGCAAATACTCAAAGTAGAGACTTAGTTTTAGGCTACTCCATGTCAGGAGACCCTGGTCTCCTGACCCCTGAATTTTCACTGGGGAGAAAAAAAAGCTTTTCCACCAGGATAGACGCTGCTGCTGCAGCTCCCAAGCTCTATCACTCTTGTCCTGTCCAGCTCTGATCCCATTTCAGGCAGGTACAGCTCTCCCCCTCGTTACCCACCAAGGTTTTTCACTGTCACTCAGTCATGCCTTCTGTGTTCCAGCCTGATACTGCCCTATGAAGTGTCTAATAATGAGGAGGATTGCTTCTACATCTTACAGCAAGATTCCCATCAGACAACTGATAAGCAATCACCTGCCTGCAATATATAGAGCAGGACTGTGAGCAAAGGGCCTGTAGATATCTGTTTTACCTCTCTGCCTGCCCTTGTTATGCTGCTGCTGTATTGGGAGACCCTGTGGGTTTGCAGAGCCAACATCTGAGGGCTGCTGTCCCTGGCTCTGCTCTCCCTGGCTCTGCTCTCCCCAGGGCAGCTGCCCCAGCCTGTGAGTCACAGGAAGGTGGCCAACTGGAGCTGTACTGATGGATGTCCTTGTGAGAGCCCTACAGCTGTCAGCCAGCCACTCACCCTTCCCTCTGGTTTCTCTACCCTTAATATGTTTGGAGCAGCTGGTGGGGGTGCAGAACCTGACAGCTGCAGATTTGCCTTTCATTGTGACCAACTTGGGGCATATTTATCAGAGCAGGACTGGAAGCAGTACACCTTTAGTGCCCACTCTCTCCCTCTCTTGCCTTTACTTCTCTGATACTGTCATCTTCATCACTTACAGTGTTCTTCTCCAACACCGTTTCTTGGCATCCTGCTGATAAAATAGGAAAAAAAGTACTGTCAAGTCTCTAGGACATGATTTTATGAAGAGCCAGAAGAGTACAATACAAACTGTCTCAAATCAGAGAGCAAATAAACCCCCCAACTTTTGTTGTTTAAAACCTAGACATTATAAAGCCACTTTTGGGGAGGAAAGCATTTCTTTGTCCACTGCATACCTCTGTGAGTACGGGGAAGAATCAAAGGAAAGAAAAGTCTGTGAAAAGGATAGTAGCTTCCTACTGTTTGTCTCTGGCACTGGGCTAGGGATTATTTATTGCAGAATAGTAGCTAGTAACTCTGCTTTTAAAAGCTGAGATTATCTGAGTGCACCTTGCTCCCTTCATGTTTCTTTTTCAAGGAGAGCATTTTTGAGCTATTCAGTCTGGTTTCCAATTGTTGTCATTGTTTGCGACATCTCAGAGAGCATCTTGGTGAGCTGCAGGGCTCTCAGGTTACAGGTGGAGGATCGACGGGGAGCCAGGGACTGCCAGCTGCCAGCTCATCTGAGAAATAACACCAGGTAGTTATCAGACAGCTATGGCTTGTAGTAGTTTGTTCACTTATGCTGCTAACCTAGATGCTCACTTACAGAGTCCTGTTACCTCCTATATTAAGATCATCATTGTTTTTACTAATATAAAGTGCTTTCATGTTGACTTACTACCTTGAAATCACAGAATGTTACACAGAATGTTAGAGATTGGAAGGGACCTCGAAAGATCATCTAGTCCAATCCCCCAAATCACTTGTAGTTTAAGGTAACTGTATGTAAAAATATTTATTTACAAGATACAAAATAGATTATAGTTTCAAATATTTATACAAAAGAAGGGAACAACAAGAAAGAATGACAACAGCTAAAGCGAAAATAACTATTAATTGCTAGAAAGTTGAAACCTGAAAAACCTTCTTCTATCCAGCTGATTTGCTGAAGAAGATTTCCTCACTGAAGTGCAGGAGCCTGGACTGTGGACCTTGAGTTGGAGTTGACCTATGGAGGAGTCACAACCCAACAGTGTGTTTTGTACCCCTGTGGTTTCAGGCCCCAGAGGCAGAACCTGCCCCACCTGTGTGAGGCCCTGCCTGCCCCCCGGTGATCATGGTTGGGATGGTGGGCAAGGCCAGAACTATATCAACCAGGAACTAATCAGTTTGGAAAGAGTTCCTGTTGGGGCCAGTGGGAGGAGCTTTCTGTTGGAGGCAGCTTGCTGAGCTCTCTTAGTGGTGTGTTCCCCCTTGGCTCTTGTGGTGGCCAATTTGAGATGGAGAAGAACAAAAAGATGAAGACTATGTAAAAGATGAAAGTATGCTGAGTGGATGTTGTTGAGTTCAGTGTTGGCCTGTGGAAGAAGAGAGCTAGCAGCACAAAATTGGTGCAGTTGGCAGGATTGTTTGGAGAAGGAGAGCGCTATCAAAACACTGACCTGTGTGGTTAAAGATACTGCTTTTTTTTCCTTATGTCTCATGTTGCATTCATGAGATTGTACCCTTTCTGATGAGGAATAACCAGCTTTTAGTGCCTATCTCTTTCTTTTTCTTCTATTTTTTTGAGATCTGCAGGTGTCCCAGTCACATTTATACCTCTTTAGAGTATAGTAATATGTCACATAGCCAGGTTCTGGACCCTCCTGAGATACAGTGTCCCTTTGGCACATCAGGAGCTGTCCACTTTACTCCATAGGTCTATTATCATCAGCTTAACTCAGTGGGGAAACTCTTCTTGGCAGCCTTGTCACCCCGACTCTCACTATGAAATGTCTGCAGCTACTGAGTCACATTTTTCTGTCACCGTTGAACTGATGGGCATATTCCATGCCACATTTTGTTTAAGTGGGATTTTTGCACACAGCTCATTACCAGGTGTTGACTTAGACCAGGTACAAAGATATTTAATGATGCTCAGATGAGAATACCTGTAGGGTAACTGATCTCCTAAGTTAGTCTTTGAAGGACCCCATTTACGCACTTTGACCTGTGTCAACTTTGAGGTATTCTAACTGTGGTTATGTGTTTTAGTCTGAAATACAGAAAACCAGCTATAACTTGTCTTCTGTATTATGTATGGTATCCTGATCAAAAGGAGAAAAAAGAGGCATACCAAAAAAAGCCTCTTAATTTGAAAAAGCTTTGGACCTTTCCGTGTTATTTTTAGTAAGTCTGTGTGCTAAGGCTTTACAACTTTTTTCATATGTTTAAAGTCCATTTTTGAAATTTGCTTCTGATTATTAAATGCATCCTAATATGAAACTGTCTTTAGTAAACACTCTAAATATGTATTAGTTTTAGATAGTATAATTAGGTTCGGAAAATGCCAACACTTTGTAGCAGAGGTGATTATTTTTTTCCTTAAAACAAAAGGAATTGAATTCAGTAAGCCTATCTTAATGCAATGTTTGCTTTACATAGATGGAAGACCCAGAAGGACTGACAGTAAAAGGTGCTGAGCCATATCCATTCTTGACTTTTGCTAAGGCCATAAGATTAGACCTAGAGTTGGTGAAAAAAGTCCCACTGCTTTCTCTAGTCAAGTTAGCATTACAAACTGCTATGTTGTCCTTGAATTTAACAAAAATATGTTGGTAATGATAAGGAGAAGTATTTTTGAACTGACAAAGATATCAATAAATGGATAAATGCACAGTCTCTAGCTAACACCAAGTTCAACAGGAGCACTTCAAAGATGTTATGCAAATTAGTCTTGGTGTGCTATGCATAATTGCTAATTATTTTTTCCAAAATAGTTCATTTATGTTATCTTCCAACAATCTTAGGTCGTTCACTTTAAAGGACTTAGCTTTGCTCCCTTTGAAGGCAATGACAGAACCACTACTGATTTTGAGGTGAAAGTCTAAGAATAATGAAAGAATGGTTTATAGTTGGTGCCAACTTGTGTGGCTTTCTTTTATTCTAAGAATTTACAGCATTGATTTGCAATCCCTGGAGATTTCAACATAATGTATTTTGGCTAAAGAGTGAAAGAAATAACTTCTCATGTAGTTTGCCCTCTGCCAGGATGGCAAGGTGCTGAACACTTTTCTTTCTCTAGGAAAACTCTGCTAAAAAGCGAAAAAAAAAAAGCCTTATAAATTGGTTGAAATGACATGATTTACCCTACTGGATAATTCTTCTTTATAGACATGTTTTACCCCGTTATGTTTCTGCATTTCTTTTTTGATACCTACTCAGATGTCCCTTGCTATTTGAAATAAAAGGTAATTACTATTGTATTTCCAAGAAAAGAATTTTAGAACAGTGACTACTTTTTGTTTGCTTGAAAGAAGTGTTCAAGAGCAAAGAAATGAATCTTCTGTTTGTCATGAACAGCCAGCCACTCCAGGAAGAAAAGAAATGCATTATTCTATAAGAATAGATTCCACAGGTTTTCAAATCATTGGGGAATGAAATTATCACATGAAGTACATTATTACATAATGGAAAAACTGGGTTCCAGCTATCCAAATTTTAAACTATATTTAGATAGCTGATGTTTATTGCTGCTCTAGTGATATGTGCAGTAACTGTACAAAGCTGCCTTATTCTTTGCTTGTTCATGTGTAAATCAGCTGCTCGCTGAGTTGAGGAATTTTGTCCTTATATTTTATGTTTGAACAAAACACAGAAGCCTGACCTGAATGCTTAATTTATTTCTGTTTAGAGGAATTGATTATCAAGGCATCTTATATTTATTGATTAATCTTCAGGACTCTCCACACCATTCTCAGTCTTTTCAGGGAATCCTCCCTTTTTCTGTTCTTATTCACTGACATCTCAGCTGTGACCTGTCCACTGCCCACATGGGAGAAGTTCTTTTGCACCATCTTTCTGATTGTTTATAGTTTCACTGACTGCACTTAATTTGACCCCATATTATTTTATTTAAATTATATTGGTTTACTGTTTTCTGAGTGTTGCTTGGATATGTACCCTATGTACCGGTGCCTTTAATAGTCATCTTACCATGACTCTATTGCCTAGCATCTTCATATACCTTTCTCATTCCCTTTCTCCTTCCCCTTGCAGCTGCCTAATTCTTGTCAGCTCCTTATTTACTCTCTACTAATTTGAGAATGAGATGTAATTCTATTATGTTCATCCTGAGTGCAGTTAATTCTGCATCTCTCTCATTCACTGAGTTTATCTACTTGTCTATGTCATCTTCAAGCCATATCAAGGTATCATATATCATGTCAAAACTTCTTATCACTATAGCCTTTGATTTAATTATCATTCTAATCAACTCAAACTCTCACCTGATCTCTGTGGTCAGAATGATTAATTAATTAAGTGTTGATGCAGACAAAGAAAAAAGAGGAAATAAATAGATACATATGGCCACCACAGACTGGAGAAGATGCAGAATCAAAGTGACCATGTGTGGGAATGTGCACATCTGGCAGCACTGTCAATTTATTAAAAGTGACATTTATTTTTGCATACCTTGTGCTCCCTCTCTCCCTAAGTCACATTTCTTCTCTGTGCTTCATTCATAAGAAAAAATTGGGAGCCAAGTATTGATTAACAACTTGTGCTGAGTCACATAAAGAACGGAGTGCAGAAAGGCTCTTGATAAAGAAGCAATCTTTTATTTACTGTGAAATAAAAAGGACAGTAGAAAGGCCAGAAAATAAAATAGGTCTTGGGTAGCCCCTTTGCATAATTTTAATTGTTATTTTTCAGATTGTCTTTTATATAATTTAATATTTTTTTGATTATAGTGTTTTTATTGAAACTATTATGTACAGTCACAAGTGGTGTTCCCCAGGGCTCAGTTTTGGGGCCAGTCTTGTTTAGTATCTTTATCAATGACCCGGATGAGGACATGGAATGCACCCTCAGCAAGTTTGCAGATGACATCAAATTGAATGGGAAGGTTGATCTGCTCGGGGGTAGGAAAGCTCTGCAGAGGGATCTAGACAGGCTGGATCAATGGGCCGAGGATAATTGTATGAGTTTTAACAAGGTCAAGGGCCGGGTCCTACACTTTGGTCACAACAACCCCATGCAATGCTACAGGCTTGGGGAAGAGTGGCTGGAAAGCTGCCTGGTGAAAAAAGCCCTGGGGGTGCTGGTGAATAGNGTGAAAAAAGCCCTGGGGGTGCTGGTGAATAGCTGGCTGAACATGAGCCATCAGTGTGCCCAGGTGGCCAAGAAGGCCAACGGCATCCTGGCCTGTATCAAAAAGAGTGTGTCTGACAGGAGTAGGGAGGTGATCGTGCCCCTGTACTTGGCGCTGGTGAGGCCACAGCTCGAGTACTGTGTTCTGTTTTGGGTGCTGCAGTATAAGAGAGACATCGAGGTGCTGGAGCGGGTCCAGAGAAGGGCAGCCAAGCTGGTGAGAGGTCTGCAGAACATATCTTGTGAGATGTGGCTGAGGGAACTGGGACTGTTTAGTCTAGAGAAGAGAAGGCTGAGGGGAGACCTGATTGCTCTCTGCAATAACCTGAAAGGAGGCTGTAGAGAGGCTGGTGCTGGTCTCTTCTCCCAAGTAACTAGTGATAGGACTACAGAAAATGGCCTCAAGTTGAGCCAGGGGAGGTTTGGATTGGATAGTAAAAAAATTTCTTTACTGAAAGAGTGGTCAGGTACTGGAACAGGCCGCCCAGGGAAGTGGTGGGAGTCACCATCCCTGGAGGTGTTAAAAAAATGTGTAGACGTGACACTTCAGGCCATGGTCTAGTGGTCATGGTAGTGTTGGGTTGACAGTTGGACTTGATGGTCTTAGAGGTCTTTTCTAACCTTAATGAGTCTATGATCATAATTGCCAGTACGGTAAAAGCTTTTCAATGTTCATCTTATATCTACAGAAATTGCCTCAGTATCTTGTAATTTCAGTTAAAACTTAGATCTAAAATTTATTCTGTTCTTGGCTTATAGCAGTTGTATATGGTGCAAGTGTTTTGATTTCAGTGCAAGTGGTTGTTTTTAGATTATTTTTTTTTTCCCCTAAATTAGGAACACTTTTAACTTCCTTTGTAGTCCTTTCCAGTTTTGTCTACTTATTCTTCAAGATTTACATTGTTGTAGTAACGTTTGCCCCGATAAAGGATACACAAATTCCTGTTTGATTCTTGGCTTTTTATCTGTCCTCTAGTGCAGTCACTATTTGTCTCCTGGTTTTAAAACTCTCAGTGAGTCATGGCATTTTCTAATTATCAGAAGGGTAACAATATATTTTTCATGTTGAACTGGATGCTTATCTTTGTCTATTTCTTTTCCAAATATTATAAACTTTTTGAAAAAGCTATCTGATCATATAGTAACTCTTTACATGGAAATTATTGGTTGTTTTTTCATTTTTCTTGTGACTGGTGGTTTCCAGTGAAATGGGAAAGGAGTAGAGTGTGCAAAAGTTGGAGGAAGAAAAGAGGAAAAGTAATCTGGTTCTCTAGGGGTCAACCACACTCTGAGTGATTGAGTGATTAGGTTTAGTTTGTTGCTGATATCTATGGAGGAAACCTCATATCTATCTTATAGGCCAGTTTATCTGAAAACTTATTCGGAAAAACTGCTGTGTTTTGTTCTGCTGTGATGCACATAGAGAAAATTAGTATAGAGTCCTTCTTGCTAAGTATATACATCTGCTATGGCTCATCCCTAGTTTCCTGTTGAGCATACAATGACCAGATGTTATCTGAAGAGTGGCTTGTTGGCAGCTGGATAGCATGGCCAAGAATTGATTGCTAAGCAGTATCACTTGTTAAAATACATGAGCAATGTTAATGTTATTCTGCATTCCATTTTTTTTTTTACCTGCAGTCTTAAACCCTTAAGTGACGCAATGAAATTGTAACATCTGAAGGAGTATAGTCAGCTTTGCTGCACTGAATGGAAATGACATAAACAGGGAGCATCTGTCATGTTTTTAAAACCAGTAGTTACTGTGTTTTTCTCATTATTCAAATTGTTTTCAGATAGTTCTGCATTTCTCTATCAAATCTTACAATTATATATGAATTACAAAATAATATGATAAAAATATTAGATGTTCAGTTGTTTGTGGCACCATAAGATGCTAGAAGAGGAAGAAAATATTTACATGACATGAATAAATACTGCATGTCAATTCTTAGCAGGAAGATATTAACTTAAAACAGTGTTTCTGTTTGCTAGGTTATTATTGTAGGAAATGTTTCATAGGTACTTTTTCTAAGATACGCTTTAAGCCTTGGAAATCGAGATGTGGAAACAGTGTCTACTCTAAGATGATGACCCATAAATGTGTGTTTATGTTAAGACAAGCTATCCCAGTGAATGGGTGACCAGTTTCAAGGTCTATTTTAAAAATCTGTAATTTCATTGAGTGCTGGATTTGTACATAACATGAAAGTGGGTATTTTCTGTCTATAGGGAGAATAAGGAGAGGTAACAAGGAACTTTTCCATAAGGGCTAAATGTAGCTTGCTTTCTGACCTTGATTCTATTTTATCTTTATTTTTGGTAAGCTGGACAATATAAAAAACACGAAGTGTTTTATCACCAGGTTTTAAAACAGCTCAATCTTTGTCCCCCAGTCCAAGTAAACCTGTACCTCTTTATAGACTTAAACAGTGGCATAGTCTTCTTGAAACCAGTGGGGTTGTGAATGAACCTGCTTATGTTCCCTGATGCTCAGAGAAGCAGTTTTACAATGCATTTAGAGCTTATTCAGATATACTTCCATGGTTTACATGGTTGGATTTAAAGTGTTGCTTGTATCTTTTTTTTTTCACTTCAGAATTCCTTTTTCATTGCTGGAGTTCAGTCAGGAGAAAATACCTAACATGATTGATATCCCCTTTCTTGTGAATATGTAAGTTGTACAATTTGTTTTGTAAAATCACTGACAAAAAAATATTACCTCCTTTGGGCTCACCTCAGAAACCTGAATCTTTGTTTATGACATGGGCATCTGTCACAGTCCACTAGGGACTCATGAAGGTTCTCCTTTTTGATCTCAAAGTACAAAATTAAGGCGACTACGCCAAAGGGGTAAGTTTCAATCAAATTTATTGCTTACAAAGAAATCACCTTAAGACTGCCTATAGACAGGCGTAATAAAAGGAGAAGGAAGAAAAGAATGTAAATAAGGAGAAAAAGAGTATAGCTACCTCCATGGATCCCGCAGTGTCCCGCTGCTCCTGTCAATCTTCTGGTCCTCCCCACTTTTTGTTGGGAAAGTGCTCTGGCCCCTCATCTTTTCATGCTGTATTTTATGATGTGTTGCTTCACCTTCCCTCCAAAAACTCTCCACCTTTTCTTGGAACTCATTATACTAACTCCTCCTTCCTGGGTGGCACCCTTGCACATGCCCAGAATCNTTGCACATGCCGAGAATCGTCTCTAGAGGGCTTCAGATGGTCCCAGGACCGTCTCAGAGTTTCCAGGACCCCAAAAGTGGTGTGTCCTCCATTTGACCCGGACCTGGGCGCATGCACAGAAGAGTGAGTTAGAATATGAGAGTCAAGTTCTGCATATCAGTTCTCTAGAGGGAACTCATTAGTTAGACCTCATTAATGTTTATAAATATATAAAGGGGGAGTGTCACGAAGATGGAGCCAGGCTCTTCTCGGTGACAAACAATGATAAGACAAGGGGTAACGGGTACAAACTGGAACACAGGAGGTTCCACTTAAATATGAGAAGAAACTTCTTCTCAGTGAGGGTAACAGGACACTGGAACGGGCTGCCCAGGGAGGATGTGGAGTCTCCTTCTCTGGAGATATTCCAAACCCGTCTGGACATGTTCCTGTGTAACCTCATCTAGGTGATCCTGCTCCGGCAGCGGGATTGGACTAGATGATCTTTTGAGGTCCCTTCCAATCCCTGACATTCTGTGATTCTGTGATTCTGTGAACTTTACGGTTTAACTCGAGGTACAGCATGGGCAGAACGTTTTGGACGACAAGATTGAGACAATGCTGGACATGCATCTTCGAACTGACTCTCACAGCATGAGTACCACCATGAGTACTGCAATTTTTTCTCTCTGTTCTTTCTCTACTTTCCTGCCTATCAAAAGGTTGCAGGGGAAATCACCTGTCTTTCCAACAATTAGACTAGATTTCTTATTATTTGCGGCGGGAGATCAATGGACAACGCGTACACAGATTAATATAATCCAAGCATTGCCGTTTATTGCCCGAAGCTCACTCTTTATATACCCACCAGCGCTAACCACGCGCTGGTAGCACCACTCTTAATTGGTAAAGCAACTCTGCCAGGCGCTAGGCAACATCTCTTGATTGGCCAGGTAGTCTCAACGCGCCTCCCTTGGTTCCGCCTTCTGCCTCCATTTTCTTGCTGCTTCACTCCTGTGTCACGTGCCACACGTGGCTGTCCGCGTGTGTCCTTGTTTACAACCTCCTTGTAACCGTCCTTGTGTGTGTCCTTGTTTACATCTTTCCTGCAGCCATTCTTACTGGCGCCATCAAGTCTGGATTCACTCACACATCTATTCTGATGGAGATACCTCTCCACAATTATTCAGTACTCCTATTCTAGCTTCCTTTTCCCTCAAGTTTAGCTACCACTTCTCAAGGTTCATCCTGTCTCTGCATTCACAGTTATCCCTTGTTCTCACGTCTTTTTATTCTTCATTTCATGCCACTTACTCTGCCTAGTGTTTTCATTCTACCATTTCTCTGGGACCTTTCTTTCTTTTTTTGTGCTGCTTTAACACTGCCCTTGAACAAGCATCACAACTTTCTGCTGACAGCAGTATACAGTGCTGTTTTCTTTCCATTTAAACTAACCATCTGCTGAACCTGAAAGTGCACAAGTCCATGGGACCCGATGGGATACACTCACAGGTACTGAGGGAACTGGTGGATGAGGTTGCTAAACCGCTCTCTATTATATTCCAAAAGTCCTGGCAGTCTGGTGAAGTCCCCACTGACTGGAAAAAAGGAAACATAACCCCCATTTTCAAGAAGGGAAAGAGGGAGGAGCCGGGGAACTATAGGCCAGTCAGTCTCACCTCTGTGCCCAGTAAGATCATGGAGCAGATCCTCCTGGAGGCACTGTTGAGGCAGAATAATAACGAGGACGTGATTGGGTACAATCAACGCGGCTTCACCAAGGGCAAATCATACCTGACAAACCTGGTGGCCTTCTATGAGAAGGTCACAACATTAATAGACAAGGGTAGAGCAACTGACGTCATTTACCTGGACCTGAGCAAAGCCTTTGACACTGTCCCACATGACATCCTGGTCTCCAAGCTGGTAAAATATGGGTTCGATGGATGGACAACTCAGCGGATAAAGAACTGGCTTGACGGCTGCACCCAAAGAGTGGCTGTCAATGGGTCCATGTCCAAATGGAGGCCAGTGACAAGTGGAGTCCCTCAGGGATCAGTACTGGGAC
>VYZX01007381.1:8369-39281 GCA_013401335.1 Brachypteracias leptosomus | reverse complement strand
GGTTTGGAACTAAATGATCTTTGAGGTCCCTTCCAACCTTGACGATTCTATGATTCTATGATTCTATCGTTAGTGGGCTTTTCAAAAGAAATAAAAATTAGTCATGTAATAAAATGAAATTGTTTTGTTTTTTTTTAAGCACATGTAATATTCTAAACCGAAAGGCCTTTTGAAGTAGCCATCTGTCAGCTGTCACCTCTTGAAAAGTTGATGACTTTCTTCAATTTTCCTTCAGGCTGTCACTCGCACTTGAGTATCTGACCACACATTTTTGGCACATGAACTCCCTAGAGAAGGGGAAAGGACACAGTGCCCTGCTGCAGGTGGGTACATGCTGCACCATGGGCTTGCACAGTTCAAAGATCCATCTGAAAGGCACAATCTTCAGCTGTGGTGCAGCATTGCAGACCCTTCCTTGTTAAACAGCCCCATGTGCTTCCTTGCTTGCTTAGACTTACATAGTGCTTGTTAGGAAAGAAGAAATTGGAGACATGTTAGCCATATAAACAGCAGCTCTGTTACTAGTTAGTCTCACGTGAATATGAAGTCAATGGCTTGCAGCACTCAAGAGTCTGTCCTGTACCTTGATATTCTCTTTAGTGGACTATAGAATCATAGAGCAGTTTGTGTTGGAAGGAACCTTTAAATGTCCCCAGCTGCAATGGAGCAGGGACATCTTTCACTAGATTGGGTTGCTCAGAGCCCCATCTAACCAGACCTTGAATATTTCCAGGAATGGGACTTCTGCCACCACTCTGGGTAACCTGATTCAGTGTTTCATAACCCTCATTTGTAAAAGCTTTCTTCTGTATACCTAGTCTGAATCCACCCCTGGTTTAAAACCATTACCCTTTGTCCTATTGCAACAGGTTCTGCTAAAAAGGTTCTTCCCATCTTTCTTGTAGGCCGCCTGTAAGTGTTGAAAAGTTTGCAGTAAATCTCCCCAGAGCTTTCTCTTCTCTAGGCTGAATAACCCCAATTCTGTCAGCCTTTCTTCACAGGAGAGATGTTCCATCCCTTTGATCATTTTTGTGGCCCTCCTCTGGACCCATTTCAACAGGTTCATGTTTTTCTTGTACTAAGGACTCCAGAACTGGACACAGTACACCAGGTAGGGTCTCACCAGAGCAGAGTAGAGAGGGAGGATCACCTCTCTTGACCTGCTGGCCACACTTCTTTTGATGCAGTCCAGGATATTATTGGCTTTCAAGGCTGCAAGTGCACGTTGCCAGTTCATGTCCACCTTTTCATCCACTAGTACCTCCAAATCCTTCCCCACAGGGCTGCTCTTAATCCCCCCATCCTCAGGCTATATTGATGCTAGGGGTTGCCCCAACCCAGGTGCAGGACCTTGCACTTGGCCTTGTTGAATTCTTTCGTGTTCCTTGCAGGATGGAGTATGTTGTCCAACCTGTCACATAAAATGTCACTACCAAGTTCCACCATCGTATAGTTTCACTGTGGCAGTTCAATAGATAAACATATTTATTATGACCTGAAATGAGACAGATCTAAATACTTTTTCTCCTTATTTTGTTCAAGCCAAAATCAGAAGTGCTTTCTCTTCTTTTTATCTCTGTCTTCAGAAAAGCATCCTTTGTCCATTTCTCCATTCACTGGTGTTTACCAAGAGTCCTCCTGGTTTTAACCAGCATGAATTAGTGGAAGCGTGATGTTATTAGATGTGGCAGTCTGTCTGCCTGACAGTACCACCAGAGGTGAACCTGTCAGGAATGTCTCTGCCAAAAAGTATTGCTCAAAGGGGTTTTTGTCAGAATACTTGACACTTGCTCCTGAACTATGACTAATGTTGCGTCTTAAAACACTCTGTATGTTTATTTTATAAGCCATATGGCCTAAACTGGTCTAGTGTTGTATAGGTGTGAGGGAAAGTCTGGATAGATTTAATTACTTTGGACTTCTGAGCTTTACAGTAAAAAGTTTCCATGGTAATGGAATTACTATATTGTGTTTTATATAATTTATCCCTATTTCCCCTGTTTATTTCTAGATATTTTTTTCTCTTTCTTTAGAAAAATGTTTTCATGAAAAAAATCCAACATCTAAATAGTTAGTTCTGTAAAACTATTGTTGTGCATATTATACCTTAAGCCAGATTTGAAATATGTCACTGTTAGGAGCTAGAGATCTCAGCTAAGGGGTTTGCTAGTGGATCACTGGAAGCCTGTGAATATATATCTTTCTGCTCTTGTGGGAACTTTGCAGAATAGTTAATAGAATCTGAATTAGTAATCTTCAGTAATGAGTTAGACCCTTTTCTCTTTGTAATCACTTTAACACTTTGTAGCTGTTAAAAATGGTATGTATACAAAACAGTAGGTAAGAACCTTTCAGACAAATAAAATATTTAAATACAGCTGGGCTATCAGCTTCCATTTACTAGGGCTCTCACTCAGTGAAGGGATGACTGTGCTAAACATGACACATGGTAAGCAAATGTAAATCTTCTCTGAACACAGTTTTCTGAATTTTATAAATTTTATTTTATAAAAATATTTTACTGTAGTTCTGCTGTAGGTTTCTCAAAGAAGCAGGAGCCAAATTCTTGGTTGTGCTTGGAAAAGGAATGCAGGAATTGTGCTCAGAGGAAGATGCAGCCTGGGTGTTTAAAATACAATGCAGGTCTGCCTTTTGTGTGCCCTTAATCTGAAACTGGGTAATGCGTCAGTATACATTGACTTGTTATTCCGCAGTCTGATAAATAACTGTATGGACTTGTTCTGAGTGATGCGTTTTCTTAGGCTTTTTGTCTTACAATGCGTGATTAAAATATCATTAGACAACATGAACATAATCACGATATAAACCATGCAGAGCTTGCAGTTTCTTTCTTCTGACATAAATATTCCATCTGAAAAAGATGCAATGTAATACAAAGAAATGACAAACCAAGAAGATATCAAGGAATGTACACATAAGCATGTTTCTTAGATCAATTTAAATGAATCCATGCATAAACCAGGAGCATCTGAAAGTGGCTGTGAGCTTTATTCTGATTTTTACCTTACAACACACTGAAAAATGATCTGATGCTAAAAGGTGGTTATTTTTGGCAACCTATATCAATTTCCTATTCACACAGCAACTGGTGGCAACTAAAAATAATCCTGGTTTAGTACCACCGAAGAATCTGGTCACATTTGGCACACGAACAACATGCACAAATAAAATTTAAGATCCCTTGTTCTGCTATTTCATTCGAGCCCACTCATCAAGCTTAGTTTGCTGCCATTTGAAAGCTATTGAAAAGCCATTAACTGGCAGGACTGTGAGAGCCGCAGTGCAGCAGCACACCTCAGTGCTGGAAGAATGTGGCTGCAAGTGCACACCAATTAAATCTTTCTATTCCTGGGGATGTGGGATTAGGAGCGGTGTTAATCAATTGTGCTACAATAACATGTGCAGTAGTGATAGTTCAAGATGCACAGAGGTTTATCATAACTCCAGTGGTTGGCTGAGAATGACTTGGAAGCCTCTGCAGGATCCTGGAACAGAGACTACGTTAAACAATGTATTCTGAGGTATACCGGATACCTGAGGAAGGGCTCTAAATAATGCATTTTCTGGGCATGACAGTTGTAGCAGAAGAGAATGCTGAAACCTGTAGTGAGACTACAGCCTGAGATGAAAGAATGTCTCATTACCATTTTATCAAATGCTGTAAGTAACAAAATGATTATTTTGATTTTTAAACTGTCTCTTTATTTTTCTGAGGTGTGTCTTTTGAATGCATATGCAAAAAGTGGAAGGCAGATGCTGCAT
Organism: Brachypteracias leptosomus; assembly: GCA_013401335.1. Classification (NCBI taxonomy): domain Eukaryota; kingdom Metazoa; phylum Chordata; class Aves; order Coraciiformes; family Brachypteraciidae; genus Brachypteracias; species Brachypteracias leptosomus. Next base: position 35,498 of record VYZX01007381.1, on the reverse strand, counting down.
GATGTCAACGTGGTAGTCAGGGAGTTGTTACTTTGCATGTGAATATGCAGGCAGAGCACAGTGTTTCTTTTTCTCCTCTGTTCAGAGGCAACTTCATTGTGTGTGTGATAAAGCTCTCATTCTGAAGTTCATACTGATCAGCTTTTAAAACTTTTTGTTAAAATTAATCACCGAATAAATAATATCAAAAAAGAAGAAACATGTCATTCATAGCATTATGTTAAAGTCGCCTGTAAGGACATGGCTCTTACACTTTGTGAGAGTAACACAAATGAGAATAGCTTTATAATTATGAGCACATCTCATCATCTATTGTAGATCAGACACTTGTATTCCCTCCTTATCAGAATATATAGCTATTTGGTGTGACAGGCTTAAAAAATAATCATGAACTTTTAACCTTGAATCATGCAAGCTGCCTCCTTAAGAACTGAAATTAGGATCTATGCTAAATATATTGATTCAATGCAGAGCAAATTCCTAGTAGCATTTTTTTTTTTTTTACTCTGCCTGTCAAAGCTGCTTGTTTTCTTAGCTGCATATTTTACAAGCTTTTTTGGGGGTTTACCTAGGGTCTGAGTGGAAATTGCTGGGTTTACGTCAGATAAATGAATAGATACTTATTTTGGACAGCCATTAGTAGTTTCTTAGTCCTGGATATTTTTTACTGCAAGACTTAGAAAACTTCAGACTTCTAGTGATTATGTCACTGTTTTCACATGACAAATAGCAGATTTCTTTAAAAGGTTTTCTCTCCAGATTGTGATCTTTGATGACTTAAGTGTACCAAAGACATTTCTGAAACTATTTTTAAAATGCTGTGTTACGGTTAAGAAACGAGAAATGTGGTTCTTTGATGTTTAAATATGAAATTAATCTGCCCTGGAAGTATTTTAGTAATTCAAGGAGAAATTATTTATGAGGGTTTCCTCTTGTCTGGATTCAATGGGACTTGTGTATGGAACTGCTTTTAATACTGATGGGAGTTCCAAGCCTAAATTCCCTGTTCATGCAGAGAAACACAGATTAGTTTTACTACATGATTTTAAAGGTGCATTCTAAGAATAAGTCTTTGAGCTTGTCATGAGATTTGATAAATGCAAATAAGGAATTTGCAACATAATAACTGTCTTGAAGATGTCAGAAAAGTATTGTTCAGTCTTTATACATTTTGGAATTACTTTCTTAAAGTGAAACTGTAGCAAATGTATATGAGCATGTGTGTCTTCTATAGCATATTAAATATGTAACTCTGTAATGAAACTATAGGTTTCTTAATTGGAAATAGATGAGGATGACCATGAGGTTCTCTAAATTAAAAGGAAGTGTATGATGACTGCTATGGATGTTCATTGCATTGGTTAGAGGGCAAGGATGAAGGACTAAAATACAGCAGAGGGAGAGGTGACTGTACAGCATTAGTTTTGGCAATATTATCTGTTTCTTCTATTCAAAATTTGGAATTCTGTAATTAGTGATTTCTTACTAAATCAGGGTATTTTACCAAGTAGCACTGTTCCTTCCAAATAGTGTGCTGTAGAGGACAATGGGTGCTGGCTGGAGCCTGCAGAAAAGCTTTTTGTTACCTGTGCCTCTCCATAAAGGATTGGCAAGAGTGCTTCCACCTCCACCTGAAAATAGTGAAGGAGAACCACTTCCCCTGTCATCCTCTCTTGAGCATTACAGTTTCACTTAACATGCCAATAGTATTGCTGGTATTTGTGTTTGGCAGACAGCTGGGATCAAATGTGGGCCAGGGCCGCTTCCAGCGTGGCAGCACCAGCGATATTCTGAGATCTGCTGAGAACAGCTGAACCTCACAAGGGTTGGGATGTGACTCTCACAGCCCACTTGTTGTTAATCTATTTCACCGGCGGTTTGTGTATCAAAAGGAAAAGACATTGAACCAGAGGAAGTGTGTTTGCAGAGCACTGTCTCTTGGTCTACTTTAAGGAGGGGGGAAGTATCTAAAAGATAGAAATTAATGGCCCTTTAAAGCTAGTATTTTTTGAATTTCAGTGCTATGTGCTTGGCTTTTGCATGTGTTTGCACTTTGGTTTTTTCAATCTCTGTAGAGATGAAGTGAGGAGATCTGAGCTGAAGAGGGCTGAAGCTGTACTCCTACAGTGTTAGTACAATTTTACTAATATTCATTCATTTTTTCAGTGCAGTGCTTCCACTAGTAGGCTGTGAAAATGACGTATACTGTCACTAGCTTATCAATTCAACCTTGGGAGGTCTCCAGTCCACCCTCCTCTAAGCAGGGACAGCTGCATGGTCAGACCAGATTATCTGGGGCCATGCCCAGTGAGGTCTTTCATCCCAGTAATACTCTGGAATAAGGCCTGCTGCAGACATTATGTTGTCTTCATCAGCAGCATTTAAAACACAAGCTATATGTGTGTCTGCCTGTTTGAGCAGCTCATGTTGTCACTACTAGTGCCCATCTCCTTTTTGCAGCCAAGTATCGTTACTGCTGAGAGCTGTCCTTGTCTGTGCTGGTAGCTTCCCCTTGGCAGTCAGCTAGTGTAAGCTATTTAGAAGAGAGAACAGTGGTACGTAGGAGAGTACCACATGTTATCTGCCAGCTGCTGGGTACCATTTTATCTCGATGATCTGTGTGACAGACTGTACAAATGAATGTAATTTTGCAAATTAGTGGCATCTTGCTGCTATCTTCTCTCCCTTGTATATCTAGTTATGACATAAATATCATCATTTACATGTTATGGCTGTGATTTTCCACCTGTGCTCTGGACTTCCTCTGAAGGATCTGCAAAAGTAACTAAGAAAAACAGTACTTTAGTCAGGAGGCTTAAATTCATTACTTGAGAATCTGATTTCCACTGCAAATGCTGTAGAGATAGATAAATGCAAACAAAATTAAAACCTTGCTAAGGAGTTACAGTCATGCCAGATGAAAGTCGGAGCCAAGTGTCCAAATATTAGGATCATCAAATCTGAACATCAAAGTCTACTTCCATTCTTTCTGGATTATCTCTGTTTCCAGTTCCTTTATCTCCTTTGTATGAGTTATGAAACACTGAATTGTGCTTTGTTACAGAACAGTACCAAGATCTGGGGTGGAAATACTAATTAGTAGTATTGTTTATTGGTGAATTAATTCAGGTTTTGAAACAAAGTACAAAAGTATAATAATTCTCTCCAACATCTAGCCCTTATTACCTTCAGCATCTGAATACACGGCAAGGATTGTCCATGAAGAAAATTAATTAGAGCAGAAGATGCACTGAAAGATTTGGCTATATCCTCTTCAGATATCTTGTAGTCTGTATTGATTTTTTTTTTCTTATTGCGTCCTAATCATAGTATTTTAAAAATCCATATACTGCAGGGATCTCTCCTTATATTAAAAAAAAAATCAGTCTTGACTTTAGTTTATAGTTCCAGAGACCTTAATGGTATACTTTGTCTTGAAAGGCCAGAGCCAGCAGTAATGTACTTACAGATGTCATCTTGAGTATTTTTCACACTATTTCAGAGTATTTGGTGACAAAATCACCATCATATTTATGATTGGGAAGAGTAAATTCTGTGGGTTACAGTTATCATTTCCATTTTATTTAATTTTAACCCAGTTTTCCATAGCTTTCCATTTCAATGCACTAGAACTCTCAATGTAGTTGATTGAACGTTTACCCGTAGTGGTATCTGCCCCATTTAGCTAGGGTTGTGGAATAGACTGCATTAGCACGTTCCACGATACTTTGGGGGAAAGAGGCATATCGTCCCAAACTCCTCATTAGCACTTTAAATTCAGTCTGTGAATTTTTGCCAAGCGATTCAGCTGTTCTCACATCACCCAGAGTCTTCTGAGACTCCAGAGATGTACCACAGTGATAGTTCTACCTGAACTTTATGCAGTTTGGAAAGGGGTGGGGGAAGATGTTATGTGATACATTAGTTTTAGTTTACAGAGAATGGGGACTCGAACTTGATTCTCTTACAGATGAAGAGGCAATACTGTGGGTGAAACACGTGATACCTTCGTGTCAGCTTTCTTACTGTGAGACAGCTTGTGAAAATTCTCTGTTTCAATAGAGTGAGCTGCTGTAGCTTACACTGAATAAGAAGACGAGCCTGAAAAGAAAAAAATGGAGACCCCTACTTGATCTGCGATACAGGAACCCTTTGCCTCTATGGCAGCATGTGCAAGATGTGTGATGACCAGAGTAACAGTGATACGTAGATGCTCTGTCACACTGAATAGTTAGTGACACAAGAGAACTAACAAAGACTTGAAAGTGTTTTCTCCTTCCCATGAACAAGATTTCTTTATTGCAGGGTTGGACAGGAGGTGGTATTCATTTATTTAGTCTATTTTATGGTGTTCCAGAGAATTCTGATGTCCTCTTGGACAAGTCCTCTGCCATCGATGAGGAGCTCAAGGCACAAAAAAGTAAAAATTATGCAGTTGATAGGAAGGAGAGCTGTAACTAAAAGCAGCATGTCTGTACCAGTCCTTATTCAACAGCCACCCCTTTAGTTTAGGTGGGTACTTCATGATAGTGTCAGCTAACTCGTGTCATGCTTTATTTCTGCAGTAAGAGAGCTAAGTACAACATGGCTGCAGGGAAAACTTCCTCTTCCTTCTACACGCTTGTGACACTGTGACCTGTGGCATAAGGTTAAGGTTATTACTGAAATTAGATGCCTAGCATGACCGAGAGCCCCTGCCTGCTGAAAATGAGACTGGAAAGAAGAAGCAGGAGTCATCTTCCCCAGGAACCCAGAAAGAGTGAGAGGAGCAGCTGTGTGACAAGCCACTGCTTGGGAGATTTTAGTTTCTGTGAAGATGCATAAAGCAATTCTGTGGGAATAAAGAGATTTTGATGAAAGGTATTTGTTTGAGAAGCTTATACTGTAAAATACAGAAAAAGAATGCTAATACAATACACAATATTTTTTACTCCATTTTGACGGACTGAATCTGAGTCTGATGTATCAGTGATACACAATGCAGACTTTTTAAAAAAAGTTTAGTCAGTATTATAATTCAGGTGTCATGAAGAATATCAGAAAAATTAGGTAAAGCTGCTTTTTAATTCTACAGCTAAGAACAAATGGGTTTTACCTTACAAATGTCAATACAAGTACAGCCACAGCAAGAACATTTTTGCTTCTGTTAAACTCTTTGTGTCTCTGTCTCTCTCACTGTAATCACAGGATAGGTGCAGGCCAACAGGAAAAAAAAAAAAAGAAATTATTTACAACTCATGAATGCTAGTACTTCTGTACCAGCCTATGAAACAAGATTTATTTATTTATTTTTATTCTTCAGTTTCAAGGTTCATGGAACAATGACAGAAACTTAACGTTGTTTTTTTAAATTGAACTAATTTTCTACCTTGCCTAAATATCAAAAAGTTAGAAATCATGACAGTGGATGCCATGACACTATGCCTAGACATGGGATGTGATATTTAGAAAAATACATTTTGGGCTGGCATTAGCCCAAATATCTTTGCCCTTTTGTAATGCAAGCCATCTGATAATTTGTCAAGTGTGCCTCCAAGTAAATAAAACTTTTCTAGAAGTAAAAACTAACAACGTTTCCTAACAATAACAACTGCTTAGAATAGCATTTGGAAATTATATTAAGATGAAGATTTACATTAAATTTGTATTTGGAAAATTACATTTTGGAATAACAGCAAGAGGAGCAATGCTAACTTAGACAATTGAAAGCTACGAGATTTCCAACTTTTCAGTTAAAAATCGGTTCTATTTACAATATTTTTGGATGGAAATTACAGTCATCCCAAAAATAATTTTGATGTCATCATTTTGCTTCCCCACTGTAAAAAATCTGTCATGAGAGAAAACCAACAGCATTTTCTGTGGAAAAATTTACTCTGAACTTGTAAAGAAATTGTAAAGAAATCTCTTATATTTTTGTTATTGGGAGCACTTTTTTCTTCTAATATAGTAATTCTGATGACAGTGAAGAAATCTAGACATCCTGAAAATAAGATGAAGGAAGATTGCAAAGGTCAAAGTATCATATTTTCTCACTGTATTGGCACAGCATGCATGAGACTTCAGAATTCTGATACTATGTTTTTGATGAGATTGCTGCAAGAACAGAGAACAGCAAAAAAAACAACCCCAAAACCTCTCTGTTTCCACATGTGAAATTGTAGTGATATAGACACTTTTTTGTATGAAGTTAGTGAAAATTTTGAGGCTAAGGAATGTATTTTCACTCCTGAAGTAACTTCTTTCTCCAAATAATCACAATTCCTTTCTTTCTCATTTCAGACTAATTAATATGTTGTATCATGGTAAATTTTGTGCAGTTGGTAAATTGTAAAACCAAAGAGAAAATGTTTATAGATAATGAAATTAACACCTGCATGAAAATTGCCAGAGTATAAACATAGTTATTTTAAAGCAAGTACAAATTTAAGTTGAAGCAATTCTAATTTGTTCATAAACAAATGGAAATCAATTAAATCATCATCAGTTTAGTTTGATTGGGAACAAATAAAGAGTTGTCCTAATGCAAATTTTTTAATATATCATAAAGGAGCACCACCAATTTAAAAAAATGTTTGATTGTTTATTAAAAGGGGTATTTTTCATGTGTTTGCTTTCAAGCAACTGCCTTAGGTGCAAACAACAGCAAAATACAACCTGCTAAAAGAAAACTTAAGGTTCTAGTGTTTTGACTATTGGACATACCCTCAGGTAACAGATGATGTGGGTCAATCTGTTGTAACCTAGAGAAACACAAATGCAAATAGTATCACCAAATCTGTTTTCCTTGCCAGTGCCATTCTTCTACACTGAAAGACAACTGTCCCTGACAAGTTCCTCCATCTGTAGGGTGATTCGGACAGCTGGGATGTAGTCCATTTTAATCTCTTTTTGGCCAGTAAGAATGGAAATTGGCAGGGAGTGTGGACAGGAGGGCACAGCACAGAACTGGAAATATATTTGGTCACTTATTGCTAGGTTTTTACCCAGCTAGAATACAGATGTTCCTATAAGATTTCCACTTGGAAGTGTGCTTTACTCTCTTTTACTTAATAGTTTATTTTAAACCAGAAAATGTTATTCTGTGAAAGAAGGAAAACACGCAGGCTGATATCTTTGGCCGTAAATCCTGTCATAAATGTCTAAGCAGTATGATTTTTCAGAAGGGGTTGAAGTGATATTCAGAGCATGTAGACAGGCAATAGATCTGGGCCATACCACCTCAGGCTGGTGGAGTCCTGCTGTGGTCCCATTCAGCACAATTCCTGTTATGAAGTATGACATATAAAATATATATTGGACCTTGTAAAGACATCTACAGAAAATGGAGCGATTTATTAAGGTCATATTTTGAAAGATAATCGATGGCTTTCAAATGTGATCCCTTTACAAGGAATCAAAGCTTTCTGCTGTAAAAGTTTTGTAAATATTGACATCTAAGATGAAGAGAAGGAAGGAAAGAGGCATGTGGAAATTTCCCCCTTTTTCAGTTTTTATGCAAAGAAGCAGAATTGTTGTCTTCAGGTAGCTTATTGCAGGAGGCTATAAGAAGATACATGAAAATAACGTCTCTCACTCAGCACTCAGTTTATGTGAAACAAGAATTTTTATATTCAGATTGCAGATGAAATGAATACTTTGCTTTTCAGGTGTTTTGCTTTTTATTTTTTTAGCTGCAGTGCTAATAATGTTAGTTACAGAAGTGATGTGGGTAAATCATACAGACAGTTGTGAAAAGTACAGCTTTTAAGGCAATCCAAATGACATACTTATTTCCTCCTAATAACCAATGAATATATAGATTTGTGTCTTCAAGAGATGCTTTTTCTGTCTTGTGAGCAGTAATACAGTATTTTCTGTTTGATTTTTACTTTAGTTTCTTCAATAGCTTTGAAGCATTTTTAAGGTTTGTCTGGTTATTTCCTCAGTAAAGGAACTTGAAGTTTCATGTAGACTAGGAGTCCATCCATTGACACTGTTTTTTTTCAGTTTGCCAGATGAGATGAAGCTGTTCAGTTTCTTCTTTCTCCTCCTCTTCTATTTCTTCTTCTTCCACTTCTTCAGACAAATGCTCAAACAGGTTTCCCCACATTAACTTAGCCCAGAAGTGATAGTGCTGTGCAATATCACAAGCAAGCATTCTAACAATTCCCTGCACTTTGCTTATATATGCCCATACAGCTGTGCTATAGTATAATGTGACTGTGAGTATAATGCTAGATGGATGTGGAAGGTGACCTTAACAGACTGTTGTAAACTCTATTGTCAGGACAGCTGATCATTCTGCTTTTATTTTCACTTATCTATGAAGATTGAGCTCAGAGTAGCAACCATCCTTGCTTTTCTAACTACAGCCCAGGCTTACCTAGGATATACCCAATAACTATCCCTGCAGCACAAGGGAAGGAAGCCTTACAGCCAATAGTGCAACTTTACATACCAGAAATTCTCCCAGGTTGCTTCTCCACTTTACTGGAGGGTTGTCTTTAAAGAAATTTGCAGGGCCGTCTGGAGGTGCCAGAGCTGAGTGAACGACCTGACCTGGGTGCCAGAAACATTGGATTGCTGTGCCCATGTTGGTGCTTCTGTGTGGCTATCCACCTAGTATACCAAACAAGGAATCTTGCAGTCTTATCTGTTAATCTCATCCATGTGTGTTATTTTTATCTTATCTTGGTACTCTGCCTAAATTTACACTATATTAAATTTATTTTGTTGTTCCGAATTCCCTTCCTTTTTAGTCTGTATAACCTTTCTTTTTCCCTTTCACCCTTCAAATTTCTGTTAGCTTGTCTCTCCTTAGTCACTGCTTAGCTAAGCTATGCATATTTAATTCTTTTCATCTTTCCTCATAAATCAGTCCCTCAGGCCCCAGAACCATTTCTGGTAGTTTCTTTTGAACTGCTCGAATTTGACTGTCTAGAATCGAATGCAATATTCTAGATAAGTTGCCTTTCTGCAGAAAGGAGGAGGGCCTGTTTCCAATCTTTTTGCTATTCGAAAACTGAGATGTCAGTCCCTTGATGTACACTGAATAGTGACCAAAGGCCTACATATATTAGCTCTGCTGCAGAATTTTTGTTAGCTCCACTGTACTGTAAAATGGTTTTCCATCTGCTTTCACTTTACAGTAATCTCTGTAAATTATTAGATTACATGTAGAACCACAGTCCACTTGGCACAGGATTTCCTTTCCTGTGTGTTTGCCAGTCCTTACAGTTAGACCTATGAACTGCTGTTTCCTTTTTTGGCTTTTGACTCTCTGTGATGTATGATACTGAATATCCTCTTTGTCCTGATCCTCATATACCTTTTTCTTTTCTCTCTTTTTTTTTTTTTTTCCCACCAAATTTGCTTCATGCAGGCTTTTGCAAATTTTGATTTATATGTTTTTCTCCTGAGTTTTCTGTAACTCACATATGCTGGGTGCCTCTTGATCCCTGGCATATTTGCAGCCTAAATAGTGATATCTGAGAATGTTTGTGATCAAAGAAATGCCCTAGGTTTTGAAACAATCTGATTGTTGGGTTTTTTTCTTAGTTCAGACATTAATTTACAGTAACATAGTTGGTTGTCTCTACTGCTGTTCAACTTTCTCAGTATCTTTGGGGCCTAGCAACTGTAATTTTTGGCTTCTCTCTCTGTGCACCTATATATTGATTCACCCTTCAAAGTTGCAGAGTTACAAGTACCAGCCACAGTCTTTGTGTTTTTCACCACTTACTGTGATCAGAGTGTACTTGGTCTGCATAACAAGGGCTTCATGTTATACTGTGATGACAGGAGGAATTTTCCTCTCCTCTCTGTCCCATACCTGAAAGTATGGAGTAGAGATTAATGTTATTACACCTCTATTTGTTGCACTGTAAGGAAGTAACTTTTCACAGCTTGGTTTCAACTTCCTAAGTTTTGCATTGCAGCCAAATAAAGACAGCCAGGTCTGTGCAAGGATTAAAAGGGTGTGTGTTCTAGAGGACTTCTTATCTTTTTTTTGTCATTTGGCAAGCCCAGATCTTCTTTGCTCTCATTGTGCTTTCTGATCTGAAGCTTCTTGGGTTTTAGTTGCTGTTGGTGTGATTTATAGCAATTTAGATTAAATGTGACCAAATATGCTGATATTGTTTTCTCAAAGGCTTTGCAAATGACAACCCTTATTTAAGTGCTTCATATTAATCTTTCAAATATACATTGCTTTCTTCTGGAAACCCCAAATAATGAGTGACATAAATTCATAGATCCAAAAGTGAGCAAAAGATTATAAGAGTTAACTCAAATGGCCAATTTAGTTTTTCTTTTAACTTGTCTACATCTAGATATATCTTCAAAAATGTGTTAGTGCAGTCAGTTTGATTCTGTCGTGTTTTGACTCTGATTCTGTTGTTGCTTCCTGATTACTTTAAACTCTCTCTTCAGATCCTGACATGGGGATTTACAATATTTCTTTTTAAAAAAATAAAATTAGCTGGTTTAGGAATAATATTGTTAAACTTTGGGAAACATATAAGCATATTTTGCTCTGATTTTCCTAAGGAAACAAAGACTGTGTAATTATGTTACTTGCGTGTGTGTGCATCTTTTAGTTTATCTTCCTATGCACATAATTTCCAAACTTGTTACCTGGTTTCAAGAAAATGTTTCAAAAACGTGCTAATCATGACTCAAATTTATTCAAACAAGTGAGCAGTCTTTGTTACTGCATTGCCTAGGAGTGTTCTACAACCATTTTCTTACGGTTAGAAAACTGTACTACACAGAAAACCATTCTACTACATGGGTATCAGGTTTAGCTTAATCACCATTGAATCTCTTGTCACAGAAAATGCCAAGTAGTCTCAAGTAGGCTGCAAGGAAATTTAAGCCTGCTGCAAGTAAGTTCCTTCCTCCCTGGATGAAATGAATTGCCATGCAGAATTGCCATTTGCACCACTTACCTTGCTGCAAGCAGGAAGAAAGATAAGGTGGCTGGACAGCGTTAGTAGGAAAAGCTCCAAAGGGTCTGTGCTTCATAAAAAAGAAGGAAAGGCATTGGACCTCCAATGGTCCACAGGATTGTTATTTATCTTACTGTCTCAGTCTTGAACAGTTCCAACTAGCCCTCTTGATGGCAAAGACTATGAACAGTATCTAGAACCCTCTCTCAATAGGGTGGATGAAACTCCTCCAAATTACATGCTCTGTGCCCTATCCAGTCTGCCGTCTATTTCAAAAGGCTTTGCAGCCTCAAATACTGCTCCTTGTCTACATGTACACTCCTACTACATACCAGAACATACCAGACTGCAGTGCAGTCTCCACTTTAGACACTGTGAAATTTAGGAGCTACAAAAAAAGATAATTATGTCTTACAGCACAACACGACAGTGAAGTGCTGGGGCCTAGGCTGTGGGCCCTGAGTTGGAAATGACCTACAGATGAGTCACAACCCAGCAGTGTGTTTTGTTCCCCAAGGCCCAGAGGCAGAACCTGGCCCACTTGTGTGAGGCCCTGCCTTCCCCCAGGTGATTGTGGTTGGGGTGGTGGGCGAGGCTACAGTTATATTAACCAGGAACTGACCAGTTTGTGAGAAGCAATGAGGAGCTGATCAGTTGGAAGAGAGTTCCTGTCAGAGCAAGAGAGTTCTTGTTGGGGTCAGCTTGCTGAGCTCTCTCTCAGTGGTGTGTTTCAATACCTTGCAAGCCAGAGATTGCTTCCTGCCCTTCTTTTATGTACTAGAATAGAGGTATCCAAAATAAACTTTTTTGTTTTTTCTTTTTGGTAAGGGAATGCTGGATCCCAAGTTTCATGGACCAATTGCTCAAAAACCTTCCTTAAAGCCCAGGAGAGCAGTAGGTAGTGTTTCAGCCTATTGTCTGGACAGCCATTATTTGGAGATGCTACAATACAGCCTTGAATCCAACTTGAATACAGACTTCCATCTCTTAAAAGTTTAGTAATCTGGAACAGAGATGAGATGAGATGAATGGGTTAATGTTTTTTACTCCTCTCTAAGAGTATTTGGCCTTTTCAGTTGGAAACTCCAGTGCTCCAGACCAGACAGCGGTGTTTTAGTTTGTTTTACTAAAGGTTCAGATGTTTGCAGGAGAAGGTACTTGAGGTATGCTGTGGTTTGTGGGAATCCAGACTGCACCTTTGTCTTGTCCTCCAAGGGAGTATAGAAGGATTACGACAGTAAAGAGGATATGTAGACAGCAGCTTTTCCGAGAGAAACAGTATGGGCTCCAACAGATCACGTTTGTTCATTTTGCTTGCATTCATGTGGTTTCTGGATGTGGTCCACAGATGAGGACTGCTGTTCTGGGATATACACAGTTCCTCTCAGACCATTCAAACTTGTGAGTTCTCTGTGCTTCAAGACAGGAAAAAGAAAATAATAATGATATTTTTTTCTAGAAAATGGGAAGAACCCCCTATGTATATGTATTTGAAACCTGTGTGTTTTATTACACTGAAGGCCAATAGATTGGCAGGCAGTTTGGCTGTGTTTATTGAATAGGCTGACACACTGTTAATGACTTTTACCTAGAACATAAAATATCCATATGCTACAGACTGCTACATGACATAAATCACAAATGACAATGCAGAGCCCTCTGTTATATTTGATTTGTTATTATTCAGGCTCTCTTCTATCATTATGAAGGCAAGATCCCAAACTGGTTGATTCTTTAATTTAAATATAATAAATTTTTAAGACAATGCTGCTGTAACTTCACGGAATTGCTGATGGGTAGATAATAGAGTCTATTAGAAAGCCTGCAGAGTTGATTAATAGTGTCTGATAAGTAACTTTTTGTTGGTATCAAGCTGAAAATTGATTGCAATCCTGTTTACCATTCTAGTCACATCGAAAGGCTCTTGAAGATCCGCATACAGGGTTTTATAAGAGGATGGTTGCTTGAATGTGCTCAGGATTGCTCTTCAGCAATGACAGTTGGGTGTTAAGCAGAAAACAAGGAAGCTTTGTATACCATGCCATTTAAGAACCCTGACTTTGTAATTAACACCCAAAAGAAGCTCTGTGGAGCCAAGAACAGGAGAAGCACATCATCTCCTTTACTGCACTGTAATTTATTCTGAGAAGACTTGGCATTAATTGAATTCTTTACATTCTTTACAAGGCAAATAGTTTACATTTATACTGCTCCTACATGATGATCTGCTTGTGGAGCGGGGAGGGGAACTAAGGAAAAAGAAAAGCAATAAGCCATCACTACAGTGAGCAGAGCACTGCTGACCTGATGAAAACGCTTTAGCTGTTAAAATCAGGCTGAGTGGTTCTGAGCACTGTGCTTCAGTTACAGATTAATAAACGTCATGGAGAGTCTGTTCAAATGGTAAGTAATTTTCCCAGCACTGAACAAAGGATTTTCAAATCCAAGTATTTTGATACTGACCTTAACATTGCAATTTGAGGTGGATTTGAACTAATCTAGCTCCTTCTCTGGGTAAGAAGTATTTCTTTTTGAAACTGGAAGATCAGTAGATGATACATAATAATTCTTGATTTCTGAAGACAGCACCTCTAAAAAATGCATTGATCTGTAGTCCAGACACTGTAACTCCATAAGGAATTCAGTTCAGCTGCATAAATACTAATAAATTATTATTTATATTTTAATATAATACATTTAAATAATATGCATTGTTGGTAGCAGAAAATAATCAGGTGTGGTAACGTCATTATATATAACAGCAAAGTGCATTACTGAAAGGGTCAGTGCTCTAGTTTCTAGTCTGACTTCTGTTATCAAACATGAAGTGTAAATTAATGCAGCTTTTTGAACTGGATAAAGCTGCACTGATTTACACCATCCGTGTATCTGGGTCTGTAAGTGCCAAAGCACTTGCTGCTCACCGCATGTTTTTCTCACATGTCTTTTTTAGTACTGTGAATGTTTAGCTAGCCAGCTTTATAAGTGTAATGTAATAGTACGATATTTATTAAAAGAGCTTTTTTTTGTTGTTATTTAATGAATGCTAATCTATTTAACAGTTCACTGAAACTGCTGAAACTTTCAAATGTTTTATCTTTCTGAAACTCAAGACAATTTCAAGTATCTAAATTAGAATGTAACTGTTCAATTGTAGTTATGAAGAAGGGCTGATACCATATTTTAGCAAGAACAGACCAAGATTGGAGCTGAAGTGTCAGAGGACTCAACCTAAACATAATGTGTGTTTCAGAGGGTTTTTTTACTCTTTTTTCCTTTAATGAGATCAAGATGCTTAAAGAATATTGTTTAGGTAGCAGTCTCAAGTAGATACATTCTCAGAGTCTCAGATTGCCATTTTCCAGGTAATTTAAGCCTTCTACATTTTGTTTCTATGCTGTAAGGACCATACTCCTTCAAACACTCAGAAGCTTAATTACTCATTATTTAAAATATCATCAAAATCAACATGAATGCTGACATAAATGAAGGTAAGCATGTGTCTTTTAAGCATTATGCACTAGAATTCTGTGTCACCTTGTTTGAGGTTCTTGATGAATTAAGCAATGTCAGCAGTTTGGTTGTGTGTGTGCTTTTAATGAAGAGACAAGTTTTTTAACTTGACGTGCTCTGAATCACAACAGCAAATGTTTATACCACATGGAAAGTCAAAATATAATACCTATGAACACAATGGCAAGCTTTTTTGTAGTGTCTGTGTGAACATGTATATAGGCAATCAGCTTCACATTCTGGCAATGCCTCCTGACATGTGATCCAGATGAGATAGAAACGTAATCACCCACAGGCAATGTGAATTATCATCTGAGGTATACTTTTTTAGGATGACTAGACTCCCAATTTAAATGCCAGAGCAAGTGACTGAAGTTAAGTGACATAAAGACAGAAGAAATGGAAATATAAAGGAAAGGAATATCAGTATGATTTCTGAAAAGAGATAAGGCAAAAATGTTCCTACTTGTCATAAAGTTACTTAGGCTCAAATCATCTTCAGGAGATGGAAGAAAATGCCTGTAGCAATCACATTCTTTCTTTCTGTTTATGTCCCATCACTATTCCCAAGATCTTAATATTGTTCAGGAGCTGATGCTTGTAGTGACACAAAATATTCTTTTTCTCATCTTCACAGTGAGACCCAGTGACAATTCAAAGCAAGTACTCCCTCTTTACTGTTTTGGGCGTCACAGTATAAGAAGGACTTCAAGGCGCTGGAGCAGGTCCAGAGAAGGGTAACCAAGCTGGTGAGGGGGTCTGGAGAACATGTCTTATGAGGAGCAGCTGAGGAAACTGGGATTGTTTAGCTTGGAGAAGAGGAGGCTAAGAGGAGACCTTATTGCTCTCTACAACTACCTAAAAGGAGGTTGTAGTGAGGCTGGTGTTGGTCTCTTCTTCCAGGTAACTGTCAACAGGACAAGAGGTGATGACCTCAAGTTGTGCCAGGGGAGGTTTAGATTGGATAGTAGGAAGAAATTCTTTACTGAAAGAGTGGTCAGGCACTGGAACAGGCTTCCCAGGGGAAGTGATGGAGTCCCATCCCTGGAGGTGCTCAAAAAATTAGTAGATGTGGTGCTTTGGGACACGGTTTAGGGGTCAGAGAGATGTTCGGATGAAGGTCAGACTTGATGGTCCTAGAGGTCTTTTCCAACCTTAATGATTCTATGATTCTACTCAGAAATCTCTTGTTTCTACAGGAGGATCAAGCTGTGTCTTTGTAATTTTTTTTTGTGTGTTATAATGCAATTGAGTAAATTACTACAATTTTATGAACAGGTTGTTTTGGAGTAACTTTCTAGTGCTTCAGGATGAACCCAGTCAGTGAAGCAGCTTTGCACTAGCAAGCATCCTTGTAACATTTTTTTTCTTGTTTGTTACAGTACTAGTGACTTCCTTTGTCCTACTTGATAACCAATGCAATATAATAAAAGGATCTCTGGTTTTTATATACAGTTATTCATAAAGGTTTTTATATTGTGTCTTTGTACAGAAGATACAGACCTTAAAACCAGATACATACTGACAATCATGTTCATTCTAGTGGTTTTGGTCCAGGGCATCTCATTAAGTAAATAATACTCTAGTAAGCTTTTTCAGTGATTTGATGGAGACGCTGCTAATGAGGTATCCAGTGCAATATACCATGACAGTCACAGTGACCTTATCAAATCACTGTACATAACTGTAATTTGTCATACACTGGGGCAAGAATCACATGCAATAATGTTCAAATATGATATGTAATGAGATATAAACTCTCATGTAAATTAATGCAGAAGGCAGCCTTTCTCCTTACCCACAAGCCTTTCCTCATGTTACCACTGTATCCTGACCAGCATACTTGAAACCATATCTGGTTGAGATCAAGTTTTTCATACATCTTCTCCTGTTTGAATAGGTCCCACACAAGGTTTTTGTACCAGTTCAGTGTGATGGTTTGTGATGTTTTTCTCATATGCAAAAAAGAAAAGGATGGACCGAGCTGCTGCACATGTTACCCTTTAGCAGGCTCTAATAGATTCTCTTTCAAGCCTGGGTGTAGCTGGGTTGTCAGTCTCTAAACAGTAAGAATTTACATCCACCAAATAAAGTTGTGGAATTTAGCAGCTATTTTTTCCTGGAGGTTGCCTTTGCAGCTGAAGCTGTTGTTGCTGTTGGCAATGCTCAATTAGGACAGAGTAGTTGGCATACTTTGAATGGTAGAGCTTAATCCTGAGGATTGGGCAGGCAGTAACTTTTTTCACAAGGGAAGTTCATATTTTCATGCCTGAAGCAGACTAACCCTGTGCATTGGTACAGGCTCAGAACTCACTGATTTGAGCTGCAGCCCTACTGAAGAGGATGCAGGGGTTACAGCGGACAGAAAGTTGAACCAGAGCCAGCCCTTGTTTACACTGATTGTAAGTAAGGCAAACCACATAGTGGGTTATATTAGGAGGAATGTGGCCAGCAGACAGAGAAGTCATTTTCTGCATCTACTTGGGGCTAGTGAACCTGTACCTGCAAGTATGTATGTAGTCATGGTCCTCCTTGCAGATGGACATTGAGGAACTGGAGTGAGGGCAACAGAAGGCTACCAGGATAATTATAGAAATGACAAAGCTGAACTCTTCTCAGTAGTAGCAGCAGTAACAAAGGGGGGTAATGGCCACCAAAAAACCCAGTGCGGTGCTGGAGCAGGTTACCTAGAGAACCTGGAGAATCTGTTGATAGAGGTTTTCAAGACCCTGCTAGACAAGACACAGTTACTTGGTTAGATGTTGGCAATTAACCCCCTGCTCAAAGTGCCACTATGTGATCCCCAGAATTTCCTCCAGAAGCATGTCTATAACCATGGTTGGAATCCAGCTCTCTTGGAGTGATAGCCAGGAAACTCTTCCTCTTGTGCCATCTGTAGTTTCCCATGCTCAGTAGACCACCACAGCCAGAGCAGAGATCTGCCTGGTTCTAAAACTGGGACTGAACATTGTATACCTTAAAGATAAGCATCTGAAAGATTAATTCAGAGTTTGCCTTGAATTCATCTATACTATGTTGTTTAATTCAGACTTAAGCTAATGAGCCTGCTGACCTGTAGCTATTATATTCACAATCAGATACTGATCTCATCTGGGGTGTATCAGGTTCCAGATGTGCTGAGAGAAAAAAATCCCATCTGCCACTCATTACTTCTCAGATGAGACCAGTGCCCAAGTGGATTGAGTCCTCTTCTCAATCTACCCTAATTGTTTGACTCTGGCCACACACTGGAAACCACTCTGTGAGACCAATCCTAGAAGTCAAGCACGGTTATTCATGGAGCAAATAGGTGAGCACTCATGCAGTCTCAAAGTCATGCCAGTGGAGAGCAGAGGACACTAAGCCAGCCACATCCTTCCTGAAACTGGAATCTGTCTGTATGAGCTTATCTTTGCTGTGCTCTATTTGACCAAGACCTTAAGTCAATTTGATTTCTGACCCTTTGAGGAGCAGAACACTGTGACAGTAAAGGTGTCCTAGAGCTTGCATCAGTCTCAGTTGTGATGTGGCAGCAAATACTACCAGTTCCTCCTAAGAACAGAGGCTTCACATCAGCTAAGCTGAGGAAAAGCCAAGATACCATTGAAGTCTGTTGTCAGCAAACAACACCGACTTACAGCTCAGACTAAAAAACCAGCAACAATTCTTATCCTCAATTAAGTTTTCTGGATATAGACAGCACCTTCAGTTGTAGCCTGTTGGAGCCCAAGTGCATGGCTGCTCCTTCTTTCCTTGATATATGAGAAGGAAGGAACAGAGCGGAGGTAAAACTCTTGTACAGTTGGACTCTTAGCTGCATTGTCAGGCCTGGTTTAACACAGCAAGCTGGTTTTCCCTCTGAGGCTGCGAGCCTGGCTGGCAGGCACCATACCCAGATTTAGAAGTGTTAGCGTATAAGCTTAGAATCTTACAAGCCAAAACCAGGCAATGTGTAGGCTTAAGGCATGGTTACTGAAATATCTTATACGAAACAGGAGAATTCTAATAGGGATGCTTTGAAATTTGCTCATTCCCCAGTCCTATTGTGACAGAAAGGAGATGCAGTTGCAAACTACCTCAGGCAGAGGATGGTCTGAATGCAGATCCAAAATTCTGTTTCATTGAATGCTCAGAACACTGGAACTGAAGTGTGGAATAAAGTTACATCTTCTGCAGTTTTACAGAGCTGCCCTTTCATTTCCTTATCTTTTCCAGCATGTGCTCAGAAATTAAATATATCATTTAAGGTCAAATGGAAAATTTAGTTTTATACAGAAGAAGCCATTGACTTTTAACATGCAAAAAGAAAGGGTTTGTGTTTCGGCTTAATGCAAGCCAATACTTGTTTTGAGTTCCTAGTTTGGCAACTCATTTTCTTCTAACTAGAAGAGCGTGCTAAGAAAGGAACAGAAGTTGTAGGCAGGGAAAGGATTGCCTGTGCTAAAAGAAACTGACTGAACATGACCTGTAGAATTGTATTGTGTCTACTTCTGACGTGGAGTTTCTCAACAAGACACTCTGGGCACTTTTTACATAAATATATGCTCCTCAATTCTGGGAAGTCTGGCTTGAGACCTTGGGTTATAATTCATAGTGAGTACCTTTAATAATAGAATGTATAATACAATACAATAGATAATTTATAATATAAAATAATAGAACATAAAGTAAATATTTGTGAAGCATTTATGTGCTATGATGATGTAAGCTTTAGAAAAGCCTATCAGGAAATTATTAATTATGCCTCCAGAGCAGGGTTTGAATAGTATTCAGTAGATTAGACCTACATCAAGCAACATGGAGAAAACAAAGTGGTCATTTGGTGAGCACTACTCAGCTAGTGCCCTGCATGTGGTAAGGGTACTATGATGATGTAATTACAGATTTGGCAAAATGGGTAGACAAAAGACCTAATTAAAGTTGCACAGTAATGCTTAGTTTTGATATTTCTTATTGCCGTATGGTGACTTGAATTCACATTCCTTTCAAGAGCTCTTCCATCAAACAAATGAAAGAAAAACCTCTGTCATCTCGGCTGCTGACAGTCTTTAGAAACTACAAATTTGGGCACCTAGCTCCCATATGAAAACAAATTAAATGTGTATATAAAGTAGAACATAAGAATCAGAAGTGATTGGGTAGTCTCCAGCCACCACATCAAAGGGTCTTATGATAGGTTAGTGGGTACATTGTTGACAGATGTGGATTCACATCCAATGACTCAGGCAATAAAATTTCCTGACAGTCCTTTTGTAACAGAACTGTCCCCTGGAAAGCAACTAGCAGCAAGTAGTCTCTTACAGTCTTCACTTTCAGTAGAAAAGAGAACATAGTGGAGAAGAACATCACTGTTATTACAATGTCAGTAAAAATACCAAATTTAACAGTAACAACAGAGGAATCTGACTTAAAGGTGATGCTATGAATGTTAGGATTAACTGAATCAAAGACACATTTGTGATTAGTTTCCACACAAGATTTCAGTATCATCTGACAGTTTTATTAGAAGATTCCATTTGGATGGCTCTATAAAATGCCAAAAAAAAAAAAAGTCATGCACATAGTTAGGAATCTGAAGCGACTTTGATGTTTTTAATAGATAGTTGCCTGAGTACCCACTGTATGCTAATGAACTCATTATGATATTACGATTTTTCTTCTCACTGAGTAACAGGAATTTGCTAACCTAAAGCAAGATAGAAAATGAATAAAAAGGAAGCACGGGCATCAGACTGACATTTATCTGCGTAATAGTCTCTTGTTTGTAAGCAAATGCGAGCCACTTGAAATATATTGAATTATTTAGATATTTTGTCCATCTCACACTTGAACTCTTTCTATTCACATTTGTTTACATGAACATGAAAATGTGTTGGTGATTTAATGGAATGAGTTATGTCTTGTTTTCAAAAAGTAAGTGATAATGATATGTACTCTATAGTCAGCATTGGTCGAGTAGGAGGAGTTCACATGATAGACTTACACATGGTTAGAAAGGACAACAAGAAAATTGATAGAGGTTTTATGGCACATTTGAAAACAAGCTGTTACATGATCTAAGTGTGTTTGTCTTAATTTCTTGCAGGCTGTTTCCAGCTATGTAATGTTTTTCGGTCCCATGAGATGGAAATTGAGCAGTGCTTGCTGGAGTCCCTCCCTCTCGGCCAGCGGCAGCGGCTTGTGAAGCGGATGCGCTGTGACCAAATCAAGGCATACTACGAACGAGAAAAAGCTTTCCAGAAACGGGAGGGCTACGTGAAAAAACTGAAACATGGAAAGAATCATCGAGTTCGTTTTAATCTTGCTGATATGATACAGGATGCAATCATACGTCATGATGATAAAGAAGGTACTTAGTAATGCTGAACTAGTTTTTTTCTTTTTGTATATCTAAAGTTTCCGAGGAAAAGTTTCCCTATTTTAATTACCTACCTTAAGAAATGTACAATTTTACATGAGAGTAATTGTGACTGTCATAGAATATACAGGCATGTATGGCATACAGCATATTATAGCTTGTTACTGAAATGAATAAGGCATGGAGAATAGACATTCAGAAACCTGATGATTTTATTCTGAGGTTAATACATGTATAAACTAATACATTTCAAAAGCAGTAAGGACTATGATCATCATTACACGTGGCCTCTTATACATGACCCATAGAATTTAACACAAATCTGAAGTATTGAATGCTGCTATGTAGTGACACTAGCCTGGCTAGAGCAACAAGATGATGTTGACCCATAGTCTCACCAGACAGTGGGTCAACTTTCTGGTTGTGAAATGATGTTTATGTCCTTTTGAAATATGTAACCACATTTTAGGGGTTCTGGTTTTAGTTTCCTGGCATTGTTTGAATCCCTGGTGCACTTATAGTCATCTGAAAAATTTTGTATTTTACTCCTCAAAAGGGAACCAAACCTTGCTTCAAGGATCTCTCAAGTTTTAGAAGTCCCTAGGAATTCCCATACTGTTGTGTGGGAGGGATATAAGAAAAGAACTGATGCAATCTGTAGGCAACTACAGGCTGGTCAGCCTCATCTCCATTCCTGGAAAGGTGATGGAGCAGCTCATTCTGGAGGCCATCTTTAACCATATGGAAGAAAAGAAGGTAATCAGGAGTAGCCAACATGGATTTATGAAGGGAAAATCTCACTTGACTAATCTGATATCCTTGTATGAAGACATGACCAAATGGGTAGATGAAGGGAGAGCAGTGGATGCCATATATGTTGACTTCAGTGAGGCTTTTGATACTCTCTCCCATAACATCCTCATAGGAAAACTCAAGAAATGTGGGATAGATGCTTGGACTGTGAGGAGGATTGAAAACTGGCTCAACAACAGAGTTCAGAGGGTTGTGATCAGTGGTGCAGAGTCAAGTGGGAGGCTTGTGGCCAGTGGTGTTCTGCAGGGATCAGTACTGGGTCCAGTTTTGTTCAATATCTTCATCAATGACCTGGATGAGGGAACAGAGTGTACTCTCAGCAAGTTCGCTGATGATACAAAACTGGGACGGGTGGCTGACACACCAGAAGGCTGTGCTGCTATCCAATGAGACCTAGACAGGCTAGAGAGCTGGGGAAAGGTGAACCTCATGAAGTTCAATAAGAACAAGTATAGAGTCCTGCATCTGGGGAGGAATAACACCAGGCACCAATACAGATTAGGCGTCATCCTGCTGGAAAGCAGCTGCATGGAGAAAGATCTTGGAGTCCTGGTGGATAGTAAGTTATTCATGGGTCAGCAATGTGCCCTTGTGGCCAAGAGGGCTAATGGTATCCTGGGATGCAGTAAGAAAACTGTGTCCAGCAGGTCTAGAGAGGTTCTCCTCCCCCTCTACTCTGCCCTGGTGAGACCACACCTGGAATACTGTATCCAGTTTTGGGCTCCCCAATTCAAGAGAGACAGGGATCTACTGGAGAGAGTCCAACCGAGGGCTACAAGGATGATTAAAAGACTTGAACATCTCTCCTATGAAGAAAGGCTGAGAGAACTGGGGCTGTTTAGTCTTGAGAAAAGAAGGCTGAGAGGGTATCTTATTAACGTCTAAATACCTGAGGGGTGGGTGTCAAGTAGAAGGGGCCAGTCTCTTTTCTGTGGTGCCCAGTAATAGGACAAGAAATAATGGGTATAAGCTAGTACATAGGAAGTTCCACCTCAACATGAGGAGAAACTTCTTTATTATGAGGGTGACGGAGCACTGAAACAGGCTGCCCAGAGAGGTTGTGGAGTCTTCTCCTCTGGAGACTTTCAAAACCCGCCTGGATGTGTTCCTGTGTGGCTTGCCCTAGGTGATCCTGCTTTGGCAAGGGGGTTGGAGTCGATGACCTCTAGAGGTCTCTTCCAACCCCTGTGATTCTATGAATCCTTTTAGCAACCCCTTTGCAAACAGATTTTCAGGCAGCTCATTATAATCACACTAGCACAAAACTACCTGAATAAGGGAGGCTTTGAAATAGAGTCACATCACACAAACAAATTGCCAAGTTTCTCCTGATTTTTATCAGTTTGATTAGGTATGGGTTTTTACTCACTCCTCCTTCATTTTAATGGGCATTTGCTCTGTCATTGCTTATCACTGAGATATAGTCCTACACATTTAGACCTATACAGGAAATGAATTCTTCAAGTGAGTGCCCAGGGCATATTTTATAACTAAGTTTCAAATAAAATTCACAACCTTTCATTCCACTCTCCTAGTATGTAAAAGTACAGGGATTACAAGTGAAGATCTTCTCTTCTGTGTTCCCAGAGCTCCCAACTTTTTCTAAAAGCCAAGCAGAATACTAAATACGACTTTTAGCATTCTGTATAAGTCAGATACTTGAGGCTATATTTGACGTTTATGCTAAAGAAATGTAGCTTGCTCATTGGAGTTGTGGTGGGGCATCAACAGTCCATTCTTGGCCTTGAGTTGCACTGAATCAGAACAGACAGTTCAGCAATAGCTGAGACTGAATAGCATGAGCATAAAGGGAAGATACCTCAGGCAGAAGAAAGTAAGATGGGGGAAAACCAGGGATGGTGTCCTGCACTTGAAACAGATAGAATAGGTGCCAAGAGGCAAATAGCCTACAGATAACCCCAGTAGAACTTATAGTGCTATCCTGAATGTGATGCCTGTGGTCCTTTCCCAGGACTATGAAAGAGTGGGATTGTTGTCTTTAAGCAGCCTGGGGACCTTCAGGTGCCTGTCTGTTGTGAGTTTAGCCAGATGTTCCCAGGTCCTGTGAGCCTATAAAAACAAAAATAATAATAAAAAAACTATACTGAAACTCATAGTCATAAAAGCTGCTCTCCTACTGTTGTTGCTGAATGGAACATCTAACCATGTCTCTATAGTGAATATACCTACATTAGGATTTCAGTTCAAATTAGAAATATGCTTTTGTAGCAAATATCATATCCATTTATTGTCTTTGGTCTTGTTTTATGGAGCATGCAAACTAGATTCCTTTCAGACAAAAATGAACTGAAAGATGAAGTCTGGAAGCACACCTAGTGCCTCCAAACAGGAATGACTTTTTAATCCAGAAGGCCAGGCTAGGCATAGGCTGAAGTAATCCCACTGAAACAGGTACAGCTGGGGAAGTTGGGCTTTTGGCACCACCTGTTTCTCTTGTCTATTTTATTCATATTTCACTTGTTCATTCAACATTCATCATTTGTATTGCACATCACTATTTACTAGTGGGCGTATACAGCCAGTAAGCTAACTGATGGATTCTGATAAATGCATAGAGTATCTTCCACCTCACTACAGTTTCACATTTACTTTATCTGTAAAGCTGGAGTAAATACAGCTCTGGTGTGAAAAAGATGATCTGAACCACCCCCTTCACTGAATCCTAAAGCAGAAATGACTGCAATATAAGGCTGCAGATGGGAATAAGCACACATTTCCTGGATCTTCAAATGTCACTGTCACACCATCTCCTCAGCTCCTTGCTTTTGGTGAAACTGCCTGGGGAACTGAGAAAGAGGTTGTAATACTGGGTTAAGAAAACAAAGGTGGGAAACAGGTTTTAACAGCCTGTCAGCCTTCCTTTTTCCCCATGAATCCATGTCTGGTCTCCAGGATCTGGCTTTTACTGCATATTGTGTGCAGTAATCAACAGCATTCCCAAATACGCTCAGTTTGAATATAGGGAACAAAGTTCAGTAATAGGCATTCAAAAAAATGCTTTTCTTTGGAAAAGCTGGGCATTGAACAAGCATTTTTTAAAAAGTAGCTCAATGCAAGTAAGTAGCAGAGGAGTACCTTAATATGAATTTGTAATAATAATGTAATGATTTAGAATAAAACCACTTCTGCTATGCAAAGATAAGTTGTTATCCTGTGAAAAAATGAGATTCAGACTGATCTGAATATTATGTATTTTGGAAAAAATGCTGAAAGTAATCAAGATGAGAATTCAGCAAATTGTCAAAAATTCACTTTTGTCTATTCAACATTAATAATAAACAGCAGGGTATTTTAATGCAGTTTGAATGTCTTTACTTTTCCAGAAATAATTTAATTTTCAAAGTAGACATTTCATTTATAATGAAATATTTAATAACAAGTATGAATGTGTGGTACAACATAATCGGTACTTAAATAGCTTTAGTTGACTAAATTCTATCAGGTGACAACTTTCCTTGTGGGTAATTACTTCTGTGAGCTTGAAGTGCAATGGCTCTGAAGACATGAATTCCACTCAAGGTATAATATAACGCATCTAGCTGTGAATAAGCCTGATCCTGATCTTCAGGATGTACGGGCAGACTGTGGTGTCCAAGAAGAGAACTGTGTAGCCTGGATACTTTAAATTAAATAACTGGATATACATAGATGGACTCAATTTTGTGATGAGAGTGTAAAAGTTTTTGAACTGTTTTTGTGATCCTTGGGTTCAATGTGCTCATAAGTCTTCAAGCTTCGCAGCTTTCAGGATATGGGATTTTTGTAAAATGAAACTGAAAATCTCAAGGCTAAAATTCTGGGATTCATGCCATTTTGTTCTAGTTTTACCCTTGGAAGAGGGTATACACAACAGGATTACAAAAGAGTAGACTCATCCACAGAGAATTGCAGCTGGGTCTATGTTCTTCAATTTTTAGATGTATTTAGGAATTGCTTGCAAATCTTGGGCTTTTAAATGCTTTACCCACAACTATGCGCTTCCTCCATTCTTTAAATTGAAGCACTTCCAAAGCCTGCTTAACTGTCTTGTGCTCCTCTGAGACTGTTAAGCAAAATCCTGTTTGTTAATGAATCCTGGAGTGTTTTCACTTGGTTAGGGATCAGGTTATAAACAACCTATGTCACTTACACATACTGAATAAGTGAAAAAATGTGGACACATTGCATGAAGTTCATGGAAGAGCAACAAAACCAGGAGGAATTATAGAGAGTGATTAAAAAGGAGGAGATGAGGACCTATGAGAGTGATTAAAGCAAGGTTCACATCCGAGCAGGTTTGTTTTGAATGTGGCTGGTAATAATTCAGGAAGAAGTAATATCCTTTCTATAGGCGTAAAATACAGCTAGAGAGGGATTCTTTACAGTTTTGTGAAGGGAATACAAAATGCATAGTATAGAAAGTGGAAAGAGGACAAAATGGTAAAATAGGATAGAAGTAGCTTGCCAAGTGAAGACCAGGGACTTATTTTTCATGGAATATCATAAACTGAACAGCACATTTTGAAATAGTGAGAAGTAGTCTGGTTTAATAGGTGAGATAAATTGGATACCATGAATATATATAAAGATGAATTTATAATGTGGCTAGCGCAGAGACGTTTCACACCTGAGACTGATCAGAATTTCACTCTTAAGAATTCGTTGTCTTTGTTATTCATGAAGAATGCAATATATCTTCTCCAAAATTACTATAGCAGCTGCTGCTGGGCACAAAATGCATCTCTTATACTGCATGCTAATAGATGTGATCATTAGTTTGCATTAAAATTGATTTCAGAGTGGACTTTTAGAAATTTTTACCAGTGACCTGCTTTGTCTCAAGTTTACAAATTAAATATATGCTCATTATATTTCTTACAAAGTTAAAAAAATAGCAAAATGATGTATCTTTGTTCTGTTTGGAAACATTTGAAATTATTAACTATATTCCTATAGGCGTTTGAAATTATTAATTATATGGTCCTGATATTTAGTCTTTTATCTGACCCAGGGAGATTGAAGGGAAATCCTTCTCTTTCTCCTTGCATCTTCCTGCAATTTATCTTTTTTAAAGTAATATGCTTTTTAGTGCTGTTGGTGGGCCACGTTCACCCACACTACTAGCAGTGAGCGTTTTGAGAGATTCTGCAACTATCATTCTCATAGATGACATGTATAGATGCAGAAGCTGGTGAATGAGTGAACGCACTGGTTTTTGACAGTGGTTTTGTACATCTCTACTGCTGACAAGGGAATACTGTAGTTCATTTATCTTTAAATCCTGTATAGCTTGTTATGTGAGATATTAAATCTCTATTAATAATGGACAGCAGGGCATTTGTCCCGCTAACATCAGCCATATAATTTTACTGCAAACTGGGAGATGTAGCCAAGCAGGCTCCAGCATCCCATTCCTTCCCACTGTGAAATAGGTGTGCTTGCACCTACACTTAGCATTAGCATGGACTGTGGTTTTCTCCTCCAGTATTTGCTGAGCCTGCACATCAGCTTAGA
>VYZX01007380.1:0-49303 GCA_013401335.1 Brachypteracias leptosomus | reverse complement strand
TGGTGGAGGAAAATTTCCACTCGTCACACTCTCCTCGCNACGCGCACACGGACTAATATAATCCAAGCATTGCCCTTTATTGCCCGAAGCTCACTCATTATATACCCACCAGCGCTAACTGCGCACTGGAAGCGCCACTCTAATTGGTAACTAACTCTGCCAGGCGCTAAGCAACATCTCTTGATTGGCCAGGTACTGCTCTCAACATCCCTTGGTTCCACCTTCTGCCTCCATTTTCTTGCTGCTTCACTCCCGTGTCACGTGCTGCACGTGGCTGTCCCCGTGTGTCCTTGTTTACATCTTCCCTGTAACCGTCCTTGTGTGTGTCCTTGTTTACATCTTCCCTGTAGCCATCCTTACTGGCGCCGCCAAGTCTGGGTTTGCTCACATGCCCATTCTTATGGAGATACCTCTCCACAAGGTCCCTTCCAATCCCTAGTATTCTGTGATTCTGTGATTTTGTGATAGGCTCTCCACCAGGAGCTGTTCGTTTGTCAAACTGAGCAAATATTAGTCATCCATTTGAAATGCAGCAACAGGCAGCTTTGCCAACATCTGATTTGAAATCTACAAAATAAACTTTTAATACCTTCAGAGGTGATAAAAAACATTAGCCATGTTTCCAGGGACAATCCTGAGTTCAAAGCTTTCTTGCCCAAGTAATAGAGAAACGTTCATACAGTTTTCTATCATTTTGAAAATGCAAAAGAAAATCCCTTTTTATACTTGCACAGAGGAATCTGAAGGATGCTCACTTGTAATTCTGCACACGTCGCTGCTGCCCTGCACAGACTATTGTTCCACGTAGCCATGGAGCCAGCAAATCAGATTGGACAGAACCAAAAGGGATCTGGCTGCTACTTCACCACATCAAAATGTCTGATTTTAATGGGTCTGGACCTCCCCTCTTCTGTCAAACCATGTAAATAATTTGGTGCCTTTCTAAGGCCCACTGTTGAAGCAGTTGTTTCCTCCCTGCTTTGGGAGATAATGAGGAATTTTGTCTATTACCATCTCACATAGATGATCTTTTGGGGTCCCTTCTAATCCCTAACATCCCATTATTCTGTGATAAACCATGTCCCTGCAGTCTTCAGGAGAGGCTTGTGCTTCCCTAAACTTGTCCACAACACTTATTCGGGGAGGCAGGCAGGCCAAAACAGGGGATAGCACAGTGTACTATGAGGGCAACTATCACCAGCCACGTGGTTCTGGGCAGGCTTCCAGCAAGTAGCTCAGAGAAGAGTACTGTCAGTAACGTTTTGACTGGGATGGGTGCCTAATGAGAACGTATAGCCAGAAAATCCATTTTAGTGTGACATTTGCTCACCTACTGCCAGAAATAAGGACAACTCAAAGTGACATTTTAATATTTTGGAGAACAGAACTGGAACTGCAATGGACTTTTAATGGTCCTTAAATTACACTGCTAGGTACTACTATGTGAAACTGAGACTATGTCTTTTGCATTACGATGCACAGTAAGACTTAATCAGGTTTCAAAAACTCTTGCACATACCTAAGGATGCAGAAAACACATGTGTATTGTGGGTCAACCTCAGCTGGCAGCTAAACACCAGGCAGCTGCCCACCCACTGTTCCCCCCACACCCTGTGTTGTGGGGGGAGAGAATCAGGAGGGGAACAAAGGTGAAAACCCTGTGGATTGAGATAAGGACGGTTTAATAGAACAACTCCAAGAGAAGAGACAAGGGCAGTAGCGATAACACAAATGAGCCGATGGATAAAGCGAGCGACACGAACCGGAAGGCCGATGCCCAAGACGCGCGTTCCCGCCGCGGGCACGCGCTGAAACTGCGCACCGAAAACAGGCGCCCCTTCCCCGACCCCGCCCTCCCAGCACTGCGTCAGTCTGGTATCCAACATCCCACTGCCTTGGCCTCTCCCGGCTGATTGTGAACATTAACCCTAGTCTAGCTGAACCCAGCACAACTTGACAGAAGCTCTAAACATGCTTGCAAAGCACCCCCAAATATCATTATTTTTCAGGACTGAGAAATTGGAATGATCAAATGATCCTGGAATGATCTGCAAATTGGAACGATCAAACTTGAAGGAAGAGCTAAGAAAAACATAAAACCTCTGTGCTTTTATGCAGTCCCAAACATAGTCATAAAAGTAGTAAAAAAAGCAAATTCCCTGAACTAAAAAAAAAAAGTGCTCTCATTTGAAGGAAAAGAAAATAGAAAAATACATTACAGCATCAGTATTAACGATTTCACCAATCCATGAAAGTATGGCTGCACCACACAAAACATCAGATCCTAACTAGATACATCAGTATCATTCACAACACTGAAAGAAAAAGGAAAAGAGAATGGAGGAAGACACCTTACGCTGGGGAAAGGAAAACTTCAGCAACAACATCACCTTACCTAGCAACTTGCCAATGGGTCAGAAATGAATGGCGACAAGTAAATTAGCATCACAACCCCAAACACAGTGTAAACATTGCATGACATTCAGAGACCTAAAAAGCATGATGCTTACATTTTGGAAGCTCTGTTGTAGTGTCTTTCCTGTTGACATGGAGCTGGATCCACAAAACAGTATTTCTCACACATCAGTCTATAAAATAGCCATGGAGAAATACCTGGGTAGAGTTTGTAATCCTAAACCATGTTGTTTATAAGCTCTGGATTGTTACAGTTCAAAGTTAATTTGACCCATTAAAGGGATTGGAAAGTTTGTATGCAGATCCCACCTCCTTCCATGCTTGGCAACACTGAATCAGTTTGGACTTTATCCATCTCTTAATCACTGAACATTCATCTGTGATTACGATTCCTTGGGCAATGGAAGATACTGGCTGCTGGATTCTGAAGAAGACCTGGTGATATCTCTTGTCTCCATGATAAGGTTCAGGCAGACAGGCAAGTAGCATCTTTGCATGCTGCCTTGATGAAGTGTGGAAGGGTGATAAGTTGTAGCTGCCCTGATCAGTCTAGGTAAAGGTAAGTTCAGAGACACAGTTTATTGCTGCAGGTGAGTAGCAAACTCCCATACATCACCCAGACGAGCATAACTCCCCTTAACAATGAATCAAGTATGAAAGCAGGCAGTCAGCCCATTCTAGTCTATCTACACACGGCAAGAGTTGCAGCTTCACAGAGATGTTTTCTCCAGTGCTAAAACACAACCAAACCAGCCTTGTGTGAGTTGTAGTAGGTGCTACTGTAGGGATATGCTACATCCCTCTGCCACACTGCAATATTGCTGCAAAGGCAGGCCATAACCCTGCTCACAGGAATCCTGCAGGAGTTTTTGGAGACAGATTTGGGGATGTTAGTCAGACCTTTCAATAGGAAAAGGCAGGTTAAGAATAGCAGACAGGGAAAGTAGGACAGGACAGTGAAAGCCAAGAGACTGTTGTTACCTTTCCTTATATATGCGACTTCACAGAGATGCAAAGGGGATTTGCACAGCAGGTCTCACCCGGCCTGACTGAGGCTGAAGCGTTCAGTAACACTGCCCCCAGGGAGCGAGGGCCTCCAAGCTCTTCACGAACAGGCAGTCTAAGCTGTGTCAGCTGCACTGGAGTGCTGAGTAGGCACTTTCCTCATCAGAGCAGACCCGTTCTGGCAGGAAACAAGGCCATGTAGGTGCTGCCAAAGCTGAGAAAGCCATATCCTGCGTGTCAGAGGTTCCACTTGCATGCATCAGCACACTTCCAGATAAGCTAAGGGAAGTGCGCTGGCTTACAGGGCTGTGTGCCTGGTCTGTGGGTGAAAAAAAGGAATTGTACTGCCTGTTCATTTGGCCTCTGGGATTTTTGGTGTAATAGTAAACTGTGATGGTATCAGTTAAGAGGCATCAACAAGCTTGAATAAACATTTTACAAAAGCAGAGACATCTCTGCTGCTACAAATGGGTTGAAGGGATGAAAGTTTTTTTAAAAGTGAAATAATGTAAACCACTTAATTGTAACTTTTCATACAGGTTGCCCCAGTTTCTTTGGCAAACCCTTCCAAACCAGGCACAAAAGAAGATCACCCAACTGCAGCCCAGAAGTTGGACCCAACCTGTGTAAAATCATCCACATGATGGTGTGAATATGTTTTCAGAAAACTGGCAGGCACATGGGACTGGAGAAACCCAGAAGCAAATGTGCCTCTGACTCTTCTATCACAGGCGAATACATCACATGAAGCCTTCTCACCAACTGATTGATCTAACTCTGTCCCAAAGCTCATTAGGGTTCTTGATGCAATTAAATGAACTGTTAGCAGCATCAGTAACTGCAATAGTTGATAAAGAATGACAAACACTGATACTGATTCTCATTGTGCATCTTTAAGCTCTGTAAGGGTCCAGGCACTTACATGGGAGCTTAGGCAGTCCTTATTCATATCTTTACAAATACTTTTTACACACTATTTAAACATTAGCAGACTGAAGGAATTTATGGAGGCATGAGTGGGTCTAGCAGAATTATATGAGAAGGTCTAAAATGTCCATCTAGCCTAATATCTTTTCTCCAACAATGGCAAGCAGCTAAGGCTTTGAAAAATCAGTCATCTCTGGTTTCCCTCTCAGTCAGCAGCCCAAGGACTTTCTGAGATGGAGCTTCTATCAGGACTATCAAGTTAAATAATTGTTTGTATAGTTTTTTGTGAGTTTGTTTCTTTTTGAATTGGCTTATCTCTTTGATAGGATTTTCCTTTGCTATGTTAAAGGAGTAGACTTGAATCTACAAATCTTAATTAGATCCCCAGGCAGTACAACTTTTAACAATTCCTTCTGTTTCCTCAGGTTTGCTGATTGCCCTGTGCATAATCTGGACCTGTCATTCTCTCGCAAGAAGTGTTTGCTGTATAGACACAAAAGTCTGTCCCTGAAGTAAGTGAATTGCATGATATTAAAGGCAGTGTTCAGTCTCATAAGGATCAGACAAAGCACAGGCTAAATTTTCTGTGATGCTTAAAAGCAGACATGTATTATCCTGCCTAAGTGATGACTAGGAGAGGTGTGGAGTACCTATATCTGTACTAATTGACCTATCCAGGGAAGCAGGAATACCAATGTGTTTGTATCATTCACGTTTCCTGCAATGTGAATACTAAAATCAGGCATAACACATCGTACCTGCTGGTAGAATTAAGCCCATTGTCTCTGCAGATTTGTGGCCTTTCAGATGATAAACACTTCCAAAAGGGGAAGGACAGGGGTAGGCTGTCAGGTGCCGCTTCTTGCAAACCCTCGGCGCTTGTCACTTCTGGCCTAGAAGTATAGTACCATTTGGCAGAATAAGCACAGTAACCTCAGGGTGATGCACCCTAGGCTGCTATATCAATTAATTTAAGACTTTTTTAGAGAGCAGGTGAATTTCAGTGGTCAGTAGTTATGCTGCCACAGTGAGGGCAAAAATCCTCCCAACACCAGACCCCTGTGTGTAATGTCCTAGCAGAGGTGTTCAGCTTACAGCATCCATAGTTGATAAAGAATGACAAACACTGATACTGATTCTCATTGTGCATCTTTAAGCTCTGTAAGGGTCCAGGCACTTACATGGGAGCTTAGGCAGTCCTTATTCATATCTTTACAAATACTTTTTACACACTATTTAAACATTAGCAGACTGAAGGAATTTATGGAGACTGGCCACTCCTGCCTGCCAGACCTCCTTGTCCCCAGGTTGCCACCAACAGAGCCCATGGAAAGGAAAACAGCCATCAACTAGAACTGTCTGGAAATGGTGGCCCTATTCCAGTTAAGGAGTGGAATGAGGGAATGGGCATGAGTGTCTGCAAAATTTCAAACACCTCCAGGAAAGCAGAGGGGATGCACAGTACAACTTTCCCCATCCCACCACCCTGCCTCACAACCCCTAGCTGCCAGGCTGTCTCACCCGCTCCCAAAGAGGCTTTCTGTGTTCAGAGGGGAGCTTCCTACTTACCATCCGCACAGATCCGTGTCCTCTGGGCAGGGGGTGCGTGTACAGGGCGGATCACAAAGGCTATAGATGAAACAGCCCTATCTAGCCCTAGTGCAGCCCCACACGTCAGAGCTCGGTGGGGAGAAAAGAAAAGAAAAGAAGGCGAGAAAAAGAGGAGGAGAGTTGAATAGGGGGCAGGACGGTGGGATGAGCAGAAAAGCCGGGAGGGAAGGAAGAAAGCGGAAAAAAAGGAGGAGAAAGGGGAGGAGATGAAAGGCAAGGGGAGAAGGGAGAACGAGGCAGGGAGGAGAGGAGGGAGGCAGCTCGGCAGAGAGGGAAGGGACGGGACGGGACCCGGCGCCCCGCGGGCCATGCGCCTCCTGGCCACGGTGCTGGCCGCCCTGCTGGCCACGGCCCCGGCCCCAGGTAAGCGGCACCTCGGGCGCGCAGCGGCCGGAGCCTAGGCCCGCANCCCGGGCTCCGCCTCGGGCTGCTGCCCGCCCCTTCGCGCCGCGGAGCAGGGGCCGACCCACTCGCCGTCGGCATCGGGGCAGAGGCTGGGGCAGAAGCAGTGCCCGGGGCTCGGACACTCGGAGATGGGGCTTAGCGAGGTTAGGGGGCTGCCGCCCGGGGAAGCCCCGCAGCGTCCCCGCTGCTCCGCTCCCCTGCAGCCGGCCGGGTCCTCCCTTGCCTGGGGTGGTCCCGCACCCCGCTCTGTCGCCGCCTTTCCGGGCTCTCGGCAGCAGCGTTTCTGCACAGCGACCTGACCCGCAGCTGTGCTTCTAAAAAAGAAAACCCTTCCCGTGCAGCAGTTTATGGAAACATGTCCCGCCACCTTTCTGTGCCAGGCGGGACAATGTTGAGCTGCACCGTGGAGCTGCAGGCAAAGTGAGGCAAAGGGAGATTTGGCATTGTTTTTAACACAGATGCCTAGATGTTACTGGGCAGCCAGTGGAAAACATATGATAACACAGATAAAAAGCCATCCCGTATGTTTCTGGTCATGCAAATCTGAGGCCAGAAGGTGACTACTCTGATGGCATGTCTCTCTGTGCCCTTGGCTGTGAGCAAGGGCTGAGGAAGAAAGTCCTCTCAGCCTTGGAGGGTGGGTTGTAGATTCTGCTTGTCAGTCTCCGTGGAGGAAGGAAGAGGGGCCCATGTAGAACACTAAACCTGGACTATGAGCAGTGGTTGCACGGAAGCAACTCCACTTGTATCTCGACCCAAGTAGCTGAGTTTCTTCCACAAAAACACAGCCATGCTGAAACTGCTTACCAAACTTAAAGACCCAGAAGTGACTGTTGGTCCTTTGCTACTGTTCCAGCATAGACAGAGAGGACAGCCCTGGCATAGACAGGTTTATGGCTGTTAAAAGTATAAATTGTTACTCCTGACAGTGCTGCGAAAGTGTTTTGCTATGTAATATGGCAGACAACAAAATCCAAACCCTGGCTAATACTTGAAATTGAACTGGTGTAAGCAGAAGTGGACTGTTTTCAGCACAGGATTTTTCAGAACAGTTTACTCAGCAGTAACCTTTCCTCACTCCCAACATGCAAGTAAGACATATCTTGGTGAAGGGTACCAAAGAAACAAACAGCTAAAACATATGGATGGTGGCAACTAAGTGAGCTGGTTGCAAAGAGGAGAGATATGTTTGATTATTAAGCACACTACAAAGTTATCCTCAAGTCGTTAATTCACTCTTCTCCCCTTTTCTAGAAATAGTTTCCCTTTCCAAGCAGAAGCAAGACTAAAATTCTTGTGGTGAGCTCTACCTGAGTGGCTACACTATGCTATACTGGAAAGGCAGAAGAAAAATGGTGATTCCCCACTTGAAGCAGTAATCTGGAGTCTAGAAATTCAGTGCTCTGCTGGCACAGAAGCCTACTTTTTAAGTTGTAGAGGAGTCTCCAGTCTTGGCAAGGAGCCCATTACAAGGGTGAACTTCATGTTGGGGCTGATCCAGTGCTTCCTAAAGACAGGAGGAACATTACCACTAGTGTCTGAGAGCCCTGAATGAGGCTTTTCCTTTACACATAAAAGGTAAATGACCTCTTTCCTCCAAAATCCACCACTGTTCCTGCTCCAATGGCAGTGGGAGGATAGAGTCAAACGGACACTGTTTTTCTGTTTCATGTAAAGCATCACATGACCCTGCTCAACATAAAATGAGATGAAATCACAGTAAAAACATCAGGAAATTTCCAAAACTCTCCCCATTGCTGCACTTGTAGAGCTGCATCAATAGGAACCACAGAAGGAAGATAAGGAAATGGGTTCCCAGCAATCAGACAACAAGAAAGATACAAAATTTGATATTTCCTTACAAAAAGGCATGTCTCCAGAGGAAAAGTAGAAGCCTTAGGTATAAAATAGCAATGTTTGTGTGAGTGTAAACAGCTATAAAGGGATCAGAGACTCCTTGTACAATGCTTCTTTATCTTGCAGAGGCTTCCATCATTGCATATCTGAATTCCTCTGTATTTTCTCTGGGGTACTTTTTGGCACAATGTTCAGCCTAGTTTCGAATTAAGCAATGATTCTTTTGCCTTTTATTTTAGGACTCTATTCCACAATTAATCCTAGCCAGCTTTTTCAAACAAAAAGTTCACGTCAGGAAAATGACATAATTGTTTTTCTTTACAGTTTTCATGAAATGTTCATAATTTCAGTAGAAGAAGTTTGTGGTTTTCATTTACACAAACCACATTTTTATAAAAGATTTATTAAATGTTTATAGTCTAAGTAATTATGAGAACCCCCAAAAGTGTTGAAATTCGTAAACTTACTCATTTGCTGAGTAGCAAGACTTTCAAAATTTAATCTTATTTCAATGACAGAGGCAGCTATCTTATCTTCACATCTCTCTGTAAAGCACCAAGGTCAGGTAACTCCAGCAAGTAATAACTGAAGTTTCATGCCTGGAAAGCTTTTGGTGGTATTAGGCCTTAATTTAAAGTTTCAACATCCTGTTCTACTTGTGTGCTTTCAACAATCCAAAACAGTCTCTTGCTTTGGCACTTACATAAATTGCACACAGAAACATAATGCACAGATAATTATATCAATAATCTAGGCCATGCTTAGCTGTAATTTATTAAAGAAATTAAAAAAAACAAACCCTTTCTTTATACAGCTTACTTTCTCCTTCAAAAAGAAAAAGTAATGTCTACTTGGAAAAAATACACCATTCAGTAGAGCTTGCTATTGAAATTACCGAAAATAATTATTACTATTAGTTTTCAGAGGGTTCTTCTCAAACAGCTGCAATGTAACTTCTTTAATTTAGTGGATTTACTTTAAGTAAGGTGATACAATTCACCACTCCATTTCATGGCTTCATTGAGGCCATAAAACCACTGTATCTGCCTCCAATACTCCTTCAGAAATAGAATGGAACTACTTTACTTGCTTATTTTGAAGATAAATACATGTTTGTGTTTCAGGAGCTGATGTCAGACAAGAGTCTCTGCCAAAATCCCCTTTGTTGAAATGTTCCGAGCTGATGTGCTAGAAAAGTGTCCAGAAATGAAAAAATCATTCTCCCAGAGTTGCAATTCTCATTAGTAGTTGAGTACAGTGTGTTCACATGACAGGAAGCTTAATATTTACATTTTAGAGGACATTTCATGCATTGCAGGGAGTGCTTGCTCACTGTTGAAATATGATTCTTTCTCTAGTGGATGCCATCAGACCTGTAGATTACATATTACAAGTAATTTAGGGAACACATTGCCATGATATACCATTGGTCAAAAATAGATCAGTTTCTAATATGACTAATAAGAACATTTTTAATATACATTAGGAAGAAAATAAAATGAGTGTTGATTCCCATGCCTCAGAAAATCAGTCCAGCATAAATCAGTTAGATCAGGAAAGAAAAATCTTCCTTTAATGAATAGTTACTGTTTCTTACAACCTTCACCTGTACTGGCCATGGTTAGAAATAAAGCAGAAAGACAAATAACTGTCCTAAGCTACATTCACACTGAAGAACAGAAAAAAAAAAAAGTCAGAAATCAACAGAACAATGCAATAATCACATGTCATATTTTGTCATGCAAATAATGTCAGATTCATTTCAATTTATAGTTAAAAGGACTAATCTGACAGTTTTAACCCAGGCTTGATGTGATTATTACAAGGAGAATATTGCTTAAAACAGAGGCCATGGGGAACTGTAAAGTGAGGAGCTGGTTATGAGCATATAGGGAGGTTAGTAATCTTTCAGTGATCATCTAGGAAACAGTATCATGTAATGTTTGCACAAATGATGTCTAAAAGAAGTAAACAAGGACATGCATGTTGAAATGTGACTTTATCAACTTAGAATAAGATTAGGATAGCATGTAGGAAAAATGGGTTCAAGTAACAAAAGCGGAACAGAACTTAGTAAAGTCAAGTTGTGTACCTGGGGATTAGTAAGGGTTTCTTTGGTACACTAGGGACTGAACTGTAAATAACAAAGAAGGGAAAATGCCCAAGTATATTATTTAATTAAAAACTGACATATAATCACATGTGAAAATATCATGAAAACTACAACATAACTCTAGGATATATCAGGCAAGGTATATCCCAGTCAAACCTGGGAAGTACTGTGATTATTTTGCAGACATTGGAGAGCTTCTTTCCAGACACTTTATAATTCCAGTCACCCACATTAAAATTAAGATAATTACAATAAAAAACAAAATTTAACTGGAACCAATGCAGAGAAGGGGCACTAAGGTGAATAGGGAAGTGGAAACTCTACTTTACTAGAGGAGACTAACAGAGCTTAGCTTCTTTAGCTCAAGAGAGAGAAGGCTGAGACACCTGATAATTGCTTTCTGTATGGAGTCAGGAAGCAAGTGCTAGAGAAGAAAACAGTTTTTAAACTTAAAGTTGGCACAGGAACAAATGGGCATAAACTGGCTCTTAAAACATTTTAGCCTGGATATCCTAAGAAGGATGCAAGTCATTGGGAGAGCTGATCATGGAACAGCTTTCCGAAAGACATTCTTGGCTCTTGCTCCAATCTAGTTTTAGATTAATGTTTGTTTAGACTGACAAAAGATTAT
This sequence comes from Brachypteracias leptosomus, assembly GCA_013401335.1. Lineage (NCBI taxonomy): Eukaryota > Metazoa > Chordata > Aves > Coraciiformes > Brachypteraciidae > Brachypteracias > Brachypteracias leptosomus. The sequence continues at coordinate 38,339 of VYZX01007380.1, read as the reverse complement.
GTGATGTTGGGCCTATGATTTCAGCCCTATCTTATTAGTTAGGGACAGCAAGAATACTAAAGCAGACTCATTGAAGCAGGGCCTTATACCATCTTTAACATTCTCAGAGAGACACATGTCAGGTTCTGAAAGCTCATTAATTGCTGCACAATGAATGTATGCCATCAGTTTCATTGCTATGGACTTTGCATGCTGTGACAGATTATTGTGCTGTTGTGTCAGTATGGAAGATTCTCACTGCCTTTTCTTTCCTTTGCAGATGTTTGTAATGCATTAAATGTGACAGTCTCACCGGGACCAACAGTACGATACTCCGAGGGAGATAATGCTACCCTTTACTGCCACATTTCTCAAAAGAGAAAGACAGACAATTTGCTGGCTGTGCGGTGGGTCTTTGCTGCATCACCTACCCAGGAGTATCTGATGATTAAAATGACAAAGTTTGGGTCTGTCCAATATTATGGAAATTATACTCATCATTTCCACAAGCAAAGACTTCACCTTCTTAAAGAGAAACATGGAACTATGTACAAATTTCTTATTCTAAGCCTCCAGCAAACAGATCAAGGACATTATATATGCAAAGTCCAGGAAATTGGCAAACACAGGAATAAATGGACAGCATGGTCAAATGGCACAGCAGCTACTGAAATAAGAGGTAAGAGACTACTGATTTCAGTTCTATCATTTTTCTTGTTCCATGATCCCTTTTTTTCCTTTTCTTGCGATATCATCCACAAGTTAGGTTATTTTTAAGTGTGGATATGAAAAGAAAATCTAATATTCAACTTCTCTACTTACACATTACAAGTTAAATATTATTCAGACAATAGTAAAATGTAGGGAAGTGAGAAGACTGGCTGATTTGTAGAAGATAGTCTATTTCTTTTGCCTTTTACCAGAATAGCAGTAATTAAAACTCCTTTACATTCAGCTATAGGTCTCCACAACTTTGCTAGTGGGAATAAACAAATGCCATTATTATTTAAATACAAAAAGGAAGAATTAGAGAGAAATTAACTTATTTTCTGAAGAATATGCAGTCGGTCAGCCAGATGTAGAACCATTATATTTTATATCTATGCTTTGCCTCTCTCTTGGGGTTTTCATTGCTTTTAGTTCTAGCCTAGCAACTGTTGGTAAGTAGCATTTCTAGTATCACTTCTGTACCTTTGTTTATGCCACTTGTAGCCAGAAAGCAGAGCTACAAAAACAGTGACCAGCCTGCTGGTTTTGAACTTCAGGTAAAGAAATTACCAACAATGAGTGAGAGTTTTGAATTAAGAGGAAAACAAGCCTTCTCTTTGGGATGGGTCAGCTCAAATCTAACGCCACCACACCCACTGGATTTAGAAAACAGACTTCTTTGAAGAGGCAGTTGTACTGTTAGCACTAGCTGGCAAACTGGCCCCCTGCTTGGGGCTTTATAAACAGAAAAGTTTATTTCCCACAGGACCAACTCTAAAGGTAATGCCAAAAATCGAAGGTGACTGCTTGGTCCATGGGTCTGGAAATTCAAGAGACTCATCCAGCAATCATAGAAAAACTTATGCAAGGAAGCTACTTCATTAATTTTCTGCCATTCCTGTTCATTCTAAATTTATCATTGTGTTTAGACCCCAAAGGTTATTCCTGTAGCTGGGAGACCCCAATCCCACTTATCTACCTTATGTTTTGTCAAAAATAGCCCCAGCTCTGTCTGAAACCAATTTTGATCTGAGGAAACTTCACTGACTACAGGCCTTTTCAAAATGGATTTGAACATGTTTATGTAACACATTATTAATCCAAAGCACATTCCCCCCATAGCAGCTTCACTAGTGTCATTCAGGTTTCTGTATTACTTCTGGGTTATAAACACACCAGGAAGAGAAATGTGACAGTAAAAAATAATCTTTTTGAGTGTATGATCTCCTGTGGATAGCTCTCAGGTATCACAAGCTTTCATTTTGATCTATCAGGGGTACAAGAGCAAAGACGTGAAAACCAAATATAACAAGAAATAGAGAGTAGCTTCACTTTGACCAACAATGTTTAAATATGCCTTAAGAAATCGTGGCATTAACATAATGTGATTAGCTGATTATTACTAGCAATTATGAAAGACACTAACAATCCAAAGCTGAAGTTCTGTTTGGATTAGTAGCAAAAACCATGGATCAATTTTAAACAACAGCAAGAAAATCCTAGCCTAAACTATTTGGTCTCACTGGGCATGCGCAACTTGTCTGGAAAGCCTCCAGTACATTCATGTGGGCTTTCCTCTGCTTCCTGGATGCAGATAGTCAGAAATATAAATGATGACAGAGCAGGACCTAAGTTCAAACAGGAACTCCAACCCCTTACCTGTCTCCACCAGGGAAGTGTTCACCTCCTCCCAAAACCCAGACCCCAGCTTTGTGCATCAGCCATGCTTCTTTTGCACAGAAGACTGCAGAACGGAGACTTATCAAAGTTCATTAGACTCCTAAATACAAATCACCAAAGCAATCAGTACCATGGTTCCAAAATGTAATCCTGCAGCCAAATGTCATCTGTAATCCATAATATGGTATCCTAAAGAAAGCAAAGCCTACATGATCACACTGTCAACTAGTCAGCATCCTTTTGAATCCATGGACTGATTTTGATAACGGTCTCAAAGATATTAAAGTTGCACAAGTAATATACAGTTGGCTGGCAGAAGGGAGAGAAGATCTGTATGAACTTCCTCGCTGAAGGAAAGCTGTAAGAACAAAAATGGTAATTATTGCTCTTGAGCTGCCATGTGCCCAGTGACTTTCCACATCACAGTCAGTAAGTGGGGCTCCTGAACATACCACAGAAGAAGGAGTCCAGTCCTAAAGTTGCTGTGGAGAGGGGAGCCTTTTGGGTATGGAACACAGAATTCATTAGCATCACAGCTCAAAGAACAGTTTCTTGTTTGTTTGTTGCTATTTTCACTATTTTGTTTTTAAACAGAAAGGAGTAAAAACACTAGAGCCCAACATCTGAACTCAGCCATCTTAATCTCTGGAGGGCATTAACTTTTACAAGCACTGCCCCCATGTTGAGTGGCTGGAGCCAAGACACAGTGGTTTGTCTTCTAACCACACAGGGATACAAAATGAAACTTTATTGCATGCATGATTTAGCCCTACAGACTTCAGGCGTTAGCTTGCTTCATGCTCGGCAGTTGCTCTTCCCTGCTGTTCCTGTGCTTGGCTAGGAACTGGCTCTCCTCCTCTCCCTGTCTCTTCCTCCTTTGTCCCTCCAGATTTGGCTGAAAGGAGAGCATTTAGCCACTAGGGACTGGCAAGCGGGAGAACAGGTCATCCCAGCAGCTTCAGCCTCCCACATTTAGGAAGGGGCAAAGCTGGTGACTGGTGTGGGGAAGGGAAGCCAAAGCTCTCATTCAACTCACAAAGAATAAGTGGTTCAAACGTTGTGCTAGGGGAGAAGAGGAGGAGAGGCTGAGAGTAACTACCAGGTGTCTCAAAAGGATGGTCAGGGCTGAAGCTTGCAGGCCTACAAGCAAGGCTAGGAGGCCACCATACAGCCCCAGAGTCTCTTAGAGGGTAGACTACACTTTCTCCTAGTGCTTTGGAGAAGAATGTCTGAGGATAACTTGAACTAAAGGAGCTAGAAAGGGCCAGGTCTGGTATCAAGAGACAGAGAGAGGTAGTGAAGAAGGAAGGTACTCTTTCAGCTGTGGACTTACACTGACTTCTCCTCAGATCCTCTGCACCAGACCAGGTAGCTGTCTCCAAGAGCAGTACACTGACAGATAGAATGAATAACAAGTAATGTGTTTCATGCTTGAAGGACTTTCAAAATAAACCAATAGATGTATCCAAGGAGTCCAGAACAAGTATCAAGCTGGGCCGGGGGGGGGGGAAGAGAGATAAGACCAGATGGAGCAGGCCAGCAGTTTAAAGACTGTTTTCTCATTCACTGACTGATGGAATTTCTTAAATGCTTGTAGTGAAACATCAGGATTTGTCAGGAGCACATGGAAAGGGAATGACATGTTCAAGGTAAATGGCAGCAGAAGAAAAAACAATGTAAAATACTGTCAGATGACCTGTCATACCCCTCTTCACAGAAAGCCACTCTGTATCTTTCATAGTTCCTCAGGCTATTGCTAACACAGAAACCTCTCATTGCTCTTCCTAGCTAAAGTGTGAGGTTCAGATCAATTTATTTATTACAAAGAATGAAAACTGACTTTTCAGTCCAGCCCTTAAATACTATTTTTTCCCTTTATTTTTACTATGATTTATGAATATATAATCAAGATTGAGACTCATTACTTCATCTTTCTCACACTCTCTGGTCAGCTGTATTGCTTCTCTCTGCTGCAAAAGTAAGTCAAAGCAGAGCAGGAACCCTGAGACAAGGGAGAAAGGCAGGCCCACCTGTAGACTAAACACGCTGCCAATATGCCCTGTGGGGATCTGAGGCAGACACCACCATCATCTTGGTCTCCCCCAAAGAGTATTTATTCTAATTCTAAATCCAGATTAAAGATACTAAAAGACATATGAAAAATGGTATGTCTTTAAATGCTGTAGCAACTGTTTTACTGCTAAAAGTCTCTTTACTGGAAACAAAGGATCGCCTTAGCTGACATTTGGTTAATGCACTGTGAGTGTACAGGACTTGCTACATGTGGGTGGGAAGGCAACTCTTTTCAGAGTGGTGATAAAGTCTCCAATTTCCCCAATGGTAATACTTGGGCTTTTTCAAGGAAATTTTATTTCAAACACATTTGTATTTTATATTATGTTCAGTTACACTTTTTATTGGAGAGGGATTTACTTATATTACAGTTAGATCCAGGATGCAACAAAAAGAGCAGTACAAATTGCCTGAAGCATCTGGATACTTAAATTGTACTAAGAAACAGTGTTCAAACACATCACAGCTGCTGTCATGTCTAACATTTTGTTCCAGTTAATGTGTCTGGAGGTATGTCCAAATTCAAAATAGCATCTCTATGCTAAAGCATCAGGCAAATTTTTTACAACCTTGCATATCAACCAGATGTAGAAAAAGCATTTAGGTCCCTTTTTTTTTGTTCACGTGGGAAGAGGAGGTCACAGTGTAAGATATACATTTCCAGAGAGAATGGAAAAAGGTTATTTTGCTTTTTCAAAATGGGACTTATTCTTGAAGCAGAAAAATCCTGTGGCAATTCAGTACATAGCCTTTGTTAGCCACCAAGTATGGCACTACTCAAAGCAAAAGACCTTACCAGATTATGACTGGGTTTGTAATATCTACTGTGATTAAATTAAATCCAGATTTTGTTATTTGGTAGCAAATTTGCAGATGTGAATTTTTGTAGGCTGTTAAGTTGCAAATGCATTTTCTTGCAACACATAAATTTATAGAGATACACATATTGGAGTTGCGGGAAAACAATTGAGTTACAGGCTGTAGTTCCTTACTATGTAATGATGGCAGTTAAAAGTTTAGTTGCATGGCTTCTCTAGGGACAGAATACATTCTTCAGAAAAGAAGCCTTACCCGATGGGGATGGAGTCCTTACAGTCTTCCATTCATGGACTGACATGTCAAATACAGCAACTTTGTAGTGTTTTCAGAAGGCCCAGCCAAAATTTGAACTATTTGTTTGCCCCTTTAGGTGTAGTGAATACAAGGCATCAAATAGGATTTATAAAAAGGATATTGTTAAATCTTGGTAGTAAAACCAAGAGAAATCCATGTCCTGATGTTTCCAAGAAATGTCTCCTACTGCAGCAATGCAACACCATCCCTCTAAGCAAAGGTAAACCTTTTCCCCATCCTCCATCTTCTTGTTAAAGGCATCTGTTCTTTTCCTGGGCTTAAATGATCAATGTAAGCCTAAAACCAAGTTAATGAACTTCATTATAGTACACAATACACCAGAAAACAGTTTACTTAGAAAAAAAAAAAACATCAGAGAGAAGGTTCTCCCACTTTCTATCAGAAAATTTAAAATACTGAGTAGTCTTATCAGAATAATGTGCAATACTCCCAAACCATCATTTACAGTTGGGTAATCCCACAGGCCCGCTACACAAGGTACTGCACATCTCTTAGGCAGAGCAATGCCTGCTCCAGATGGTTTACAATCCAAGAGAAGAGACTACATGTAGGAGGACAAGCATAGAAAATTGGGCAGTCCAGCTAAAATCCTACTGGCATGGACAAAACAAACAAGTAGAGATGATCACCACAATCTGTCTTGTTGGGAAATTTAAGTGTCAGAGATTCCTACAGAACAGAGTCTGAGTTCTATAAAATATTAGTCACAAGTGGTGTTTCCTAACTGTAGACATGTTGCAAGTTACAGGAATGCAAGATTTTTTTTTTTCCCCTCAAAATAAACAAAAGCCCTTTTTCAGGGAAGGTACTCTAAAATACTTGCCAAGAATCTGCACACATGATGCTTTTGTGTAACAAATGAGTATATTTGTTAAAATATTCATGATGAGCTTCCCATCACAACTGAACATTACTCCTGAAAGCAGTTCCATATCCATTGAGTTGGCCCCACACCTCACATCCCTACAGGGTGATTTGCCGTGTGAACCTCTCTTGGAGGTTCAGCCCTCATTGGCAATCTGAAGGACATCACCAGCCTCCTATTCCCTTGCAATGATTACTAGCAGAAAAACATTCATGGATTAACATAAGTGACATTATCTAATCTGATGTCATAAAAAAATGTCAGCATGCATAAACAATCTGGCCAAGGAGAGCAAAGAGGATTTCGAACAGTGATCCAGCAGTCAGAGCATTTGGATTCTAATGCTAAGTTGTACAGCTGCTGTGATCCTGACATGCATCCATTTGCCCAGAGCTCTGTAGTCTGCTCCTCCTTCTGATACAGAGGACAATTCTGTGCAAACTCTGCAGCTATTTTACCTCTTAATTGAGTTAGAACATAGTCATTCAGTGAGCCCTTTTTCTAGGCTAGAAAGGTGAGTTGGTACAACTTGTGGTGATGCAGTCTTTCTGCCCAGGCCAAAAAAAACCTCCCATCCACAGGCCGAGGAGTTATGCCAGCTGAGAACTTAAGCTCTTCTACACTCAACAGTCAGTAGCCATTGATACAGCAGCAACAGAGCAGTTTACATTAGTTAAAATGTTCTGCCTAGTCTATTCCTACATCTAAGCCAAGGACACTGAGGGTAAGTAGATGCATTCTGCTTTCCAGCTCAGATACTCAATTTCTGAAGCATTTGAACATGCATCAGAAAGTCCATGCATGCATGAATGGGGATTTTTTGCAGATAGACAGGTATCATGCCCCTGTACCCTTGAAAGGCACAGCACAGAAATCAACTTTTCAGGGAAAGAAGAAAAAGAATTCATGAGCAGTGCTCTCACTTGTGGTCTCAATGTGTTATTTGGGTGCTGTTATAAGAATTGCAGGGCAGTTCAGCCTGCCAAGGAACATATACGAGAACTTTGGAAAGAAGGCAAGTTAGAAAAAATCAGGGGCTGACAGGATCAGTCCAGAAGCTGGGGAAATCCTATCATATTGGAAGAGATTACTTCAGTGTCAAGCATTGCTAGAATGTCTTAACTTTTTTTAAAAAAAGCTGTGCCCAATGTGGCTGGCTTCAAGTCAATTCTCGGAAAGCCTTCAGAATTGTGTCATTCAGTAAATCTACTACTGTCCCAATTATTTTTTCCGTAACCTCTAAGACTTAGAAGTAGGCTACAGTGTTAAAAATCCTTCTTAATATATAACTACAAGGGAAAAGAAATTCCCATTCTCTTGAGCAAAAGTTGTTAATCTTCTCTCTCAGAAGTAGCCTGTTTGGGGACAGAAAAAGAAACTGCAATTCTAGAGGTACAAGTTCTGGGTAACTGAAAACACAGAGCTGGAATAAAACTAGCTCCATTAATCCATTAATGACAGCTTTTTTTTTTTTCCTGGGATACTCAGACCATCCCTACAAACCCATTATAGACCTTAAAAAGTGCATGGCCACCCAATTCTAAGACCTAGGCTCTTCCAAAATGTGTTTCTATTCTCTTGCTCTTCACTGTATTTAATTTCTGATTGAGGAGCCACATACTGCATCTTCCCAGAATAAGATGACAACAGGGAAGTGGTCTCAAGTCTTATAGCACTCATGGGGGATGCCAAGCCAGATGAGATTTGCTGGAAGACTTTTTCATAATGCTTTTTTATAATAAAAGTGTTTTGTTGAAAGGTAATTATCCTGTGAGATAAAGCAAGATCTTGCTGCACTGAAGTCTAAGGCAGAACTACATTTACTTCAAGAGGTCCCAACTTTTTATGCCACACATTTTCAGTTCTTCTCATGTCTTCTTTGTTTCTTTTTTAGTGATTTCATCAAAATTTCCTGATGACCCCACTTTCAAGAAAAACCATGAAGCTTGGCAGTTTTTTGAAGGTAAAGATGCATGGTTCTATTCTGGTTCTATACAAGATGTTAGTTTAGCCAATGCCTTAGGACAACTAAAGTAAGTGCCCCAAACAGGACTAATTTTGCTAGTTCCTGTGCAAACTCAAGCCTTGCCTGAGAAAACATCCTACAGAGTACAAGGGGTGCTGGAGAAAAGAGAATGGAGAACTCCAGCTTCAGTTTCTCATATATTTGTTATTGTCAGTGGGAATATAACTTATGCCTGGTTAACCACACAATGCAAACGCAGACCCTTATCCAGGAAGGTGCTGAGCATACCTGAAGAGGTACTCTTTACACTCTGCACTTCCACTAGTATTAGAAACTGCTCAGTAAACATGCTCTACACTGCAAAAGCAGCTTAAAGCTCCCTTGAGTTTCAGGACAAGTGGTATTTTCTGTGTAGATTAGTGGACAACTGTTCCAGGAGACTGAAATCCAGAATTTGCACACAGCTGAGACTCCCTCATCCTCCTCCCACCCCAACCTGGAGCACCAGTGAAGTTCCAGCACAGCATTTGTAGGTGCTGCGCTGCCTACTAGGCAGGAGTTATCACTTTCAGGATGGCCTTGATTCTATGGGTAGCCTTTCTGTTTAAACCACAATTTACAAAATATATGGTTGTACTGTGTAAGGGGAACAAAGCACAGAACTGTAGGTCAGGGGTCTAGTTCCAGCAACACTATTTTCTACAAGAAAACTTGACCTAATGAGGCTTAATTTCCTCTCTGTGAAGCAGAAAAAAAGCCAACACACTTCCCAAGGACATTTCAAGACATTAATGAGTAGAGCATCCTTAAAGTACTCTATTTAGAGTTTTAGTAAAATCAGAAACAAGTCATTAAGATTTCTTCTTCTGAACAAAATACTCCATCTTGATCTGCCATGGTACAACTCCTGTCAGCTCCACTGAGAATATGTTATGGCACCTGAATAAAGCCATAAAGGGAGACTGAGACTGTACATCAAAACAAAAACAAACCTAAACCCCAAAAATTTCAAAACAGTGCCTCCCCTAAAAGAAACACTCACAGACTTTTTTTCCTTTTTCCTCAGTCACTCAGCAATCCCACCAATCACTTTTCTTGTGGGTTTTTGGTGGTTGTTTTTTTGGGGGTTTATTTGTTTTGGTTTTGTTTTATTTGTTTGTTTTTAAAGTACATCTGTGTGAACTGGGAAATAATCCGGCTTAAGTCCTTTTGTATTTTTGGTTGCTACAGAAGTAAAAAAAGGTAAGAAAAAACCCCAAACCAGCCCTTTCCTCCCTCCGAAAAGCAAGCCCAGTAAGCCTTCTTAGGTGTAGTTACACCTATTTGCATTTATGAAGGCTTCAGCCAAATTTTAAACTGAGTAGGATAGTGTATGAAAGTTTCAAGAAGGTTAAACTACTTCTGAACCGTTACCCTAAATTTTTGTGGCTGGAGTCTATTTAGAGCTTGTAGATGTAACTTTTTTTCTACCCTGTAAGCATGAAGTATACAGCTGCAACATTGACCGTCATCTATGCTTGGCTTTCAGATCTGTATGTGTATGCAGTGTTTGTGTGTTCAATAGGAATCATCAGTGTCCTGGTTTTTACACTTGTCATTCTCTGTCAGTCACTTCTGAACAAGAGGAGATCCACAGGTGAGTGAAATGTCATTCTTGCTGACTTTTTGGCCCTTGCCAGAAAGGGAGAGGGAGAAGAAGGAGAATGCAGAAAAAGCAAGAAAAGCAAGCAAGAAAAATATCTCCTTGCCTTGATTTTAATAAAAACAAACTAAACCCCTATTGGTAGAAAAACCCCCCATTTTTGCCAGCAAAACTAGAACAAAGACATTTTGCTCCCTCCAGATAGCTATTTCACTTTGTTTGATTTCAACTTCTCAAAATCTTTCAGCTTTGCATAAGCACAAATTGAAGGTTGTTGGATCTTTTAAAGAAGATCAAGTGCTGTATCATAAAATTGCATTCTGATCAGATCCAGCTAACATTTTGCATAAGTGACATTTCTGCAAACCTTTAGAGGAGTTTCAAAGTAGTTTTATTCTGTTCTGTTTTCCTCTCCCTTCCTGACTAGCTGTCAATATTCTTGGAAATATGAAGATTTCTACTAACATTCTTTCATTGGTGGCATCCTTTGAAACTAAAGCATAATTTCATCATGCAGATCTGCCTTTTCATCATAATCTTTCAAGATCAAGGATTACTGTTCCATTCTCTTCCTCAGAGAAGGTTTCTCAAAGAGGCTGTATCTGCAGGAAAGCTGCCCTGTTGTAATCAAAAGTGCTATTTCAGATCTGTAGAGTAGTCAGTGCAGGCTCTACTTTCGTTTTGGTGTAAGAGTGGTTTATTTGGAGATCTCACACAAGCTGTAAGGATGAGATACCAGCATGCGTAGCAGCCACCGTGTTAGAGAAGTGCGTAAGGACCATTGCTGAACAGAGGCTTTCAAAAAGAGTTTGGTTAGTGCTTTGTCCGGTTAGTGACAGAAAGAAATTATGACTTTGCAGCCTCTTGAGCATTATACACACACCATGAAGGAATGAGTGACGCAGATACACGAGGGGGAAGACCTATAAACCCAAAATAAATATATACAGAAGTCCTTGCCTGACCACAAACACATTTCAAGCTGTGGGTCCAGGTTCCCGGTAGTGCTCTCAGTAGAGTAACTCTGATTCTAACCAAACCAAACAACTCTGCTTGCCAAGAGGAAGGAGCAAGATCAAATGTTATTCTTCCTACCCTATTAAGTGCTGGCAGAGGGTTTGTGCCAAGGGAGTACCCACACTTAAGTGTGTTGGGCATGGTGAGTCACTCTGAAGCCACAAGCACTAGATGCACTGAGGCATCCTAGTTTTTCTTGAGCAGATATTGGGCTGGGTTTTGTTTCTGTTTTTGTTGATTTATGCTGGCGTAAGCATACAAGCAGCTTGGAGAAATGGTCTCTTTACATTGAGCCAACACCAGTTAAATATAGAAATAATATAGAATACAATATAGAATAAGCACATACACCAGAGAAAAAGTAATTTCTTCTGAGCTGTTAAATCATTTCTTCACTACCCCAATATCTGAATAATTGCAGACTTCATCAAATTTGTATTTAGATTTTAAACATTATCCAGTAAACTATGGATTAAATGGAAATATAGCAGAATAAAGCTTAGCAGACAGGCACTCGGTATATAATAAGATTTTCAGGCAAGTCTTTCAGCTAGGACCACCTAATCAGAGTATTTTCTGGAGCTACATTAACTGGCTCACCATCCAGTTAAGCATCAGGGGATCAAAATTTCTGAAGCAGCAGTGGAAAAAGCGTCAGTGACAGACACAGTCTCCACCAGCCCTGTATTACTTTTTCTCCTCTTGGCCTCTGAGCCATGATGGCAAACTCAGCCCTGAACCTCTACCCAAGTCATATAGATATGGGGTCCAAAGAGCCCCCTCCTCACTCAACACTCCTCTGTCACATCCAGAGGTGCCTTCCAGGGGTTAGAATCTGTCAGCCAACAGCAGTTCTCTCTCATTCAGACTGTTAGAGTAAGGCATCGCTTCACTCCTCAAAAAACATCATCTTATTTCCTCTCCATCCTTGGCAGTTTGTACCTCCATCCCAGGCTGGACTAAGCAGATGCTAGTATTCACGTGAAAAGAGTCTGCAGTGAAATCATTCATGAAGTACATCCTTCTTTGGGGAAAGGAGAAAAGACAGAGACAGCAAAGCACTCCTCCCACTGCATCACTGCAAGCCTCCAGGCAGGCTCCAGGTATAGCCTTCTTCCACCTTCAGTGGGGTGGTTGCCTCATCATGTTTCTCAAAGGCCCTCCAAGGGAAGCCTAGCTCTGCTTTGCCCTTGAGACCAGATCAGGGGCCCAGGACAATCAAATCTATCTCCTTACTGCACCTTAGTGGACAAATTTCCATCAGAGCTTCTCCCTGAACCTCTCCAGTCACACCACCCCTGTCACAAAGACACCAACAGCTCCCTCCACTCTCTCACTGCTCCAGCTTCCCCCTTCAGTTTCTCAGCCCTAATACCACAAGGAGAATAACCTGACCTGCCCCACCCTCCCACCACATACAGGGAGTGGAGGTAGACACCCAACTAAGCACAGGCAGTAGAGGCAGGGAAAACTCTGCCCAGCCCTCTACCAAAACAGCCCAGCCTAGTACAAAGAGCAACTCATACCTGAACTAGAAGTTGGGATTTCACATAGATGAAGCTGGAGATGATCCCACTGGCGTGTCTGTAAAACCTGAGTAGATCCTGGCTCACCTCAGGGCTCTGATATGAGAAGGGTTAATACTAAACCCAGTTCCTCACTAAAGGAGTTCCCTTGGTTTGATTGGATTGTCACTGCAAGTGGGGCTGGCCCATAGGACACAGGGCAGCTATGAGATGCTGTGGAAAGCAGCAATGGTTGCAAATTGCAACCCCTCTGTGCTTTTGGTAGAAGCCTACATCCATTTGTTACAGGCATGGTTGTTCTTCTCAATCCCTGGTTCAAAGGCTTGGAGTATTTACTGTAAGATAAAACAAAATAATACATACCTAGAGATGCTCAAAAGCATGTCAACAATGTACATGAGCATCCCGTTACTCCCAAAGGGTCAGGCCTGCTATTCTCCTGTACATCTAAAAAGGGTCAGACAGATAGATGGAAGCGCTGGCTTGGCTGGCTTAGACATGGCCCTGCTGTTAAGCCTGGTTCCTAGTGCTCTCAGCTCGCCTTTCCATATAACTAAAAACTCTAGGAGCTGTGTAGCTTTGTTCAAATGGGAGAATTTAGGTAAGACCAAATATGAGAGGGACATAATCATACAAGTGCACTGCTTTCTGACTTTTGTGTCCTTTTAAAGAATGGAGAACATGAAGGGTGGGGGGTGTCTATGTTGTATTCAACTTCACATCATGGCCCAGAGATACACCCTCTTTTCCTTCTGAGAAACGTTAGCAGTAGGTCTGCCAGAAGAGCCAGAGCCTCTCCTCCTTCCTGCTTGTCTCCACACTCAGCACGTGGCACAGCTTGGGCAGAGCACAGACGCCACTAGGCCACAAAGAGCATCTTAATAACCTTGGCTCCTAAAATACTGCAGGAGTATGAGCCCTTGCTCAGGACTACTGATTCAAAGGAATACGAAGCAGGATTTATACAGCTCACGCACACAGCTGTCTGAGACAGGATAGCGGCTGGACTGGACCTCTGATCCAATCCCAGGAAGCTATCCCTTTATGCCCAAGGCCACAATCTAGTTTGCATTAGGAACAGCAGTAGCTCCTGTGGGTGAATGGTTTATTTCAGGCTTCTGGAAATAGAGACACCACAAGTCTTCAAAGTAAAATTACTGACCTGCTGTGCTTTTCCTTGGCAAGCTGTCTTTTGGCTGGGCTGACCACTGGAATGTGTGTTGCCCAGCACTTCTACAGCAGATTTTTGGTGTTGTTTGATACATTCCACTCTCCCAAGCCTAGCTATGTCTTTGAGTAAGACTACATTTTAATGCACAATATAGTGTACGATGATGATTAGCAGTTCTCCCAGTGCAACAAAATGGCAACCTGGCAGCTCCACAGTCTCAGCATCACAGGTCTATTTGCAGCATCCATTTGTAACTCATAAACTGTGTTGATGTGAAGCCATATTTTCATTCTTTTTTTTTTCTTTAACAGTGAAGCATTACCTGGTGAAATGCCCACAGAACAGGTAGGAGATTACACTTCTCTTTACTATAACTCAAGGCACCAAGTTCTGTTTTTGTTTTGCAATGTAAGCTGAGGAAGATAAGTAACGTTTTCCAAAATGCCTACAGGAGGATAAAGAGTCCCGGGCCCATGACTCATGAACATGCCTGCGAGCCAACATCTGCTGTGCATAAGGGGGATCTATCTGGGCTATCTTACCTAGCTGTAGGTCCTGCAGGTGCTCCAGTGGCAATCTTCTCCTTGAGGCTCCTCTTCTTTCTGGAGAAGCCTTCTTTCATCCCATGTGGCTTTCCAGGGTTTCCCTACACTCACCAGATAGCAGTGACTTAAACCATCCATGTACACAGAACAAACCACAATGTTATGCAGTGATTCCCACACTCAGGAACAGGGAGTGGGGCTCAAAAGCAGATTTTCAAGGCCCATAGTCTGTTTTCAGCTGAAGACTTCAAGTGATGGGAAAAATTCTATTTCTGCTACAATCATTAATCACTGTCTCTTTAAATACCACTGACTGCCAAATGGTTTTAATTGTGTGAAACTGATTTCCAACCCATGATTTTCGTGCAATACAAATTGTGCTGGAACTGCAGTAAAAAAAAAAGATGACAGTATTTTACAAACAAAAAAGATTAAAGAGGGATGCCTCATAACAACACAGAAGAACAGCTGTTTCCTAGTTTTCAGTGACATAAAACATGTGGGTTTAGCCTTGTAATTTAAATCCAGTATCACTTGGTATCACAGATACCATTTCTCATAGTAACTTTTTAGATACTATGAGATTCAATGCCAAGTATAGCATACTCTAGATCTTGAAGTAGTGTAATTTTTTTAGTTCATTCTCATGGGATTATTGCTGTATTCAATCTAACTGACACTTGGATGTAAATGAAGTCACAACAAAGCAACAGAGAGTTCAGGAGAGGCCAGTACAAACTGCAACTTTCATGTTATTTGTGGAAGGATCTTTGTTTTGTGACCCTGAACAGCTATTGCACCACACCAAAAATTTACAGAGACAGCTCAGCACTTTTCTTGTTTCCCTGGATGTTTTCTCTTTCCCCTTCTTTATTAGTTGCTGAGACAAAGTTGGAATAACAACAACAGAAGAAGAAGGGGGGAGGGCTGGGTTGGGTGGGGGTGGTAAGGAATCAAAGTAGATTGATAGAGAGCATGGGAAGAGGAGAAAAATGAGGCCTGACTGAAAAGGTGACTGAATAAAATGGAGCATGTCAGTCAGTTAAAAATATTCATACTACAGAGTCTGCCTCTCTGGGA
Source organism: Brachypteracias leptosomus (assembly GCA_013401335.1). Classification (NCBI taxonomy): domain Eukaryota; kingdom Metazoa; phylum Chordata; class Aves; order Coraciiformes; family Brachypteraciidae; genus Brachypteracias; species Brachypteracias leptosomus. Next base: position 22,953 of record VYZX01007380.1, on the reverse strand, counting down.
ATAGATGATATAGTAGTGATACTATTGCAAATACTAAACTTAGGAGGCTGAATAGGAGGGAAAAAACAAACCAATGTGATTTCTTCACTGTAAAATGGAATCTCTGGAAGCAAAAGAAATGCATTGACTCTATAAAGATAAAAATATGGTTTCATGTATTTCAGCGTGACAAGATATGCTAATGAAAGCCCAGATTCCACAAATGCATGTCTGAATTGCATTGACTTCAGAGGTTTAAAATTAAATAACTATGAAAGTGTTACCAGTATCATAATTTTTGTTATGTTTCACAAGTGGTACATTTATTTTCCACCTCTGCTCAAAACACAAACCATTAACTCCTTTGAACTCATTTCTCTTCACCTGCTCATTCCTGGTCTTAGAACTTAATTCAACACATTTAGACCCAAGCCCCAATGTCTAAATGTCCATTAGGCCAACCTGATGAACTAATTTGCATGATTTTCCTGCCAGTCAAAATGACTACACTGTGCAAAATTCAGCCTTGATTAGCAAGGCCTAGCTCCAACTCCCTTAGTAATATTTCAAAGTCAGAGCAGAATCCAGTTTCAAAATTACATTAATAGTCTGGTGTCTAAGAAATGTCTGTACTCCCACTGCAGTAATACCTAAGCATCTTAAAATATTTCATGTCTTGACATCGTAATGGTGTTTTTACTTAATTGGAATCTGAAGCACAAAGGGCTAAGTCATTTGCCCCAGGTCTCACAAAATGGCCTTGATAGAAAAGAAAATTAAATTCAGACTTCCTGAGTAGAACAAAGAAAATGTTTAGGTTTTGGTTTGACCAATAAAACCCCATTTCTTTCCCACATTTTAAAAATAAATATCTAAATAAAAAGTACTGTTATTTGGGGTTTTCCAAACCACCTAATTCCATTTTCTTTAAATACCCTCCTTATTATTATCTTCCTTGTTATTAAATCATTTTGTCAGTTTTCAGATCCAGAAATCTCCAGGAGGTGTAGCTTGGAAAATAGGAATTATTTTTTTCTGTCTTCTATATTTGTTTTGGCCTGAACTCTCTAGTCCTTCAGTAATTACTTTTCTGGAGACAAATAATTGGAGGTGAAAGAAGTGTTCACCTCTGAAAGTTGTCCATCTTGACACCTTGGTTCCACAGTGCTAATCTGACATTGTAAGAGCAAATTCTGCCAGACTGAAGCAGAACCAAGTACCCAGTCCATCCCTGGCACCTTTTCACATAGCTGCCCTATCTGGAAAGTATAAAAGTAGCTCCCAGTTTTCATGCAAGTGAATTTTTTGTCATTCCCCTGCAGACCTTTGACAAGACAAAATATCTGACTTAGATGACAATAGGAAAAATCAGACATCTTTGACTCGAATAAGGATAGTGAAGCCAAAATTGTAGCAGTTTGCCAGCTTTTGGGACAGCCATGACCTCCAAGGAAACTGCTGTTCTGGTGCTGTGATTGTTAGACAACTTCCACAGGTTTTTCCCCGACACTCCTGTATTTTTCTTGCTCTCTAAAAACTCATTAGGTCCTTCAAGAAATGCACAATGTGACACTGTTGAAACAGAAGCCAGGAGGAGCTGGAGATAAAAAACTTCCCTTTTAGGCATAGAACAAGACAAGCTCACAAAGAGGCAGTGTTATGGAGCCAGGGAGTCTTTTCTGAGCCTCCTTGTTTGGTTTGAGGAGTTCAGTTCTAAGACACCAAGTACAGTTATTATACCTCCCAGAATTAGTTAACTCTGTATAGTCCTGTTAAAAGAAAAGCATAAGCCACAATGCATTTTTCTCTAGCTTCACTTCTCAGTGGCAAAGCAGGAATAATGACTAATGCAATGAATTGACACTAAGCCGTTTCATACACTGTGCTTGAAGTAGCTGTATCTGAATAATAGTACTTTAAGATACACATCTGCCTTAATAACCTTGAATTATTAAAACCAAAAACATTTAAAACATCATTCTCATCCCCATTTCTTTGTTCATCCCCATTCTTTGTTCTTTGCAGTTTGCAAACTGTGTTTGGGCAATGGAGCCAGGCAGGACAGTTTCATTTCCTGCTGGTTTTAAACCATTTCATGTTTTTTGATTTTAATATAGAAACAAATGGTTGTTGTGGGATAGGGTCACAATGAGGCAGGCAGACTTTGAAATTATTTTAATGCAACCCTCAGTTTACATAATTGATGTGGTTTATTTATAAATCATGAAAATATTTTACCTTTTAAAAAAAGTTTGGCTGCAAACCTATGTTTTGGACTGAGTATATTAAACAGAACTAAAGAAAATCAGCAACCAGAGTCTTTTTGTAATCTATGCAAGTGTAAATCCAGAGCGATTTTATCAATGGTAGTGATATTCATTTGGATTTACAGCTGTGTAAAATGATAATGTCTGTTATTTTGTTATTCTTGTGTGGGCAGTAGCTGAGACATCTTAACTTGCATTAAGACTTTGGCCCAATTTGAATATTTTATTCTATTAATATAAAGAGACTGTTTCATTATGCAAAAGAACCTGGAGAGGAACAGCAACTTAGGACAAATTATATAAAATTAAGTGAAATCAGTGTTGTCAGTGTTACGACTATAGAGACCCTGGTTGGATCACATTGTGTGATGTAACTCACCAGCACAGAACAGAAGAGTCCCCACAACCATACCGCATTAATCTTTCCCAAGGTGAGCCCATGGTTAAATACATATAAGCAATAACTACTTACCATGTCACCTCCACCACCACAGTCAACATAAGTAACTGCTGTACAATCTTCTCTCACGTAAGTTAAGATTTCTTTTATTACTAGCTAAGCCAATACAATTGTATTTCGTGTTAGTTGCAAGCTAGGACCTCCATAGTTACTACAGCTCCGCTGACACATGGTGACAATCCTTCCAACCTGACTGTGTACCCAAGCCCTAAAAAAAGCAGAACTTAAAACCTCAGACTTTGAGAGATGCTAAGGGTAAAACCCCCAGATTTAAGAGGATGTTAAACTATAATATTCCAAAACCAGAGGCTTTCTTGGACGGGAGTCTGTTTGCAATATAGTGTGTACTCTTTCCTTATACCTAGTAGTGCTTTTACACAGGTGTACTGCAGAATGCCTGTGTTTAGAGACTGTGGCACAGTTTCTCCATTTTATATGCACTGAGAACACTGGCCTCATTAAAGAAGGTAGATTTTTCAAATGTGAATTTGTGAGCTGTCTGAAGACATGCTGCATGCCCTCCTGGCTCCTCAGCCAGCCTTAGCCCAGAAACTGCACTGAGGATTTTGCTTTGCTGTATGCTTTCTGTGTGAGCTTATGCATATCACCTAACCCAACTGTGCCTCTGGCCCTCAAGGACAGATAGGTACAAGCTCATCCCAGGTGCAGGAGTAGGATCATACATGTTTTTAAGGAATAGGTGCTATGAAATGGGTCTTGTTTAAACCTGACACTTCGCATTTTCTGTGCCAGGACAGGTAAGACTCCTGAGTTTCTCAGCCAGGGCTGAGGGGTTGAAAAAATGCAAGACCCAGTGCATTTCCAACCCTCATAAGGGTTTTTCAGTTTTATCACCAGGTCAAAATCCAAGTTGTTGACCAGGGACTCTCACAAGTGGAAGGAAGGTGGTGTGTTTGCATGAACTCACTGGGACAAACTGTCTTTCCCTCCATTGCCTTCACTTTTCCCTCACATATGTGCCTCTGCTTTGCAGCTCTGGGGAGACAGTTACCAGTGTGACAAGCATGTCCCCTCTACAGCCCAAGAAGGTAAAGAAAAAGAAAGAAAAAGAGAAACTGGAGCAGCCACCAGCCATCCCAGCAAAAGGTATGAAACCAGAGATACAGAGGTATTTGAAATCCTGAGCACAGTCATAGAGGGACAGCAGAGTGTGGGATGTCAGGACTCCCGCACTCAGCACTGACTGCCTATGAGGTGACCTGTGCTTGCTCCCATCAGTATGGGAAGAAATGGCCCGTGCCTGCTGCTAGGACTAGGCTCTCACCTCCCAGCAGCTTTAGCTGTTGAAAAGCTGGTCACCGAGTTCAAGCAAGAGGTCTCAGCTCCCACTAATCAGAAGAGAGAAAGTAACCTCGGTAGCAATATTCACCCTGCTCAAAATGAAGATTAAAGTTAGGCAAGATGAAAATTAATTTTGGGGATAGACTAAGAGAAGCCAGCACATTGCACTTTTAAAATTGCAGATGCACTTGAGAAGTCAAGCAAGCTGAGCAGATAAAGATCAACCTCGTGGGGACCTCACTTTCATAGAGGATTTGTGATTGCCTCTGGAGACAGTCTCACAAACTCTTGGGTGTACTTTCTGAAGCACTACTGCTAGTGCTCTGGCTTCTATACACAAACAGCATTTTGCATATCATTTTTTAATCTTATGAATTTTTCTCATTCATTACCCATGTGCTTCATTGCAAAATGTTACCTGAAACACAGTTAATCTCTGGTATAAGTGCATGTATGTGCTCCTAATATGTTATTAATCTGTAATTTATAAATTGCTAATGCATATAGTAAAAATGACAGTGAATGATGATAATATGAAATGATGCCTTAATATTTATTTCCATAGCTCCAATAGCCAATAATTTTCCTAAGCCCAAGCTCTTGAAACCTCAAAGAAAACTGACCCTGGTAAGTAATTTTCTGGGACATTATTTTCACTATATTCTTCTCTCTCAATACAATTGCTGTAATGTTGCCAGAATTCTAGGTTCAGAAACTATAAACTGGCTTAAAAATCATATAATTTGGGGTTGTTTTTTTTTTAAGTAATACTTTTTAAAGTGATGAATTATCTTGGTACTTTTCATTTTGAGCATTAGGTTAGACTGGATTATGCTTTCCAGCTTTCTAACAGTAATTATGTCTACAAATTTAACCTGTTGTGAAATGAAACCTGCTATTGATTCTCACATGCTTCTGGCCTCTGGTGCTTTGGAAAAAATACCAGTTGCTGACAGAATCACAACTGGTCACACTACTTTTGAGACTTTTCTAGTCAGAAATGTGGCACTTAATTCTGCCCTGCAGTCGTGTAAGACAGGAATAACTGAATTGCAGGAATACGATGTATGTATGTAGCTCCTTTTTTAAGGAAAAAAACCCACCTCTGTTGGTGTTCTGTTGGATATGACTTTCTGTTTGACAAAAAAGCATGCCAGACAAATCAAATAGATGGTGAGATGTTTCTCTGCTTTAGCAACAAAGCAGTACCTGAACAAGACATCCAGGGGTAGTAAAGACAGAGTTTTATATGAACTAACTTTGGCTGTCTATATAAAGAGGGTGGTCTGCTAGGCTCCCTATATAGTCAATAGAAAGAGAAATTAATTAGGGCAGGAGCCTGATGTTCCTACTAATTCAGACTAAATGCTCTGAATTGCCTTTTGGGAATCCTTTCTCCCTTCTCTGGCAATAGAGAGAGCCCAGAGTGACTAACTCTCTAACTTAGGTGAAGGTGGGTGCCTAAAGTTAAGATCATGTGGATAGCCTGAACACCTCTGTGACGGCTTCAATTTCAGGTTAGGGTTAGAATTGGGAACCTTCTGGTGCAACCCAGGATACCTGTGCATAATGCCAGGTGACTTCAGAATAGCTCAGCTAAAATCTTAGGCAATATTGCTGCATGGGTACGGAGTTCGCCATTCCTCTGCTGGTCCTGCAGGGGTTGCCCCTTGGCTAGGCTCTACTCACACAGGTCAGGTTTCTGTAGAGAAAGAGGCAGATTTTTAAGTCTGTGAAAAAATCCTTATATCCATGTAGGTAACTGTGTCAGGCTAATGCTGTGCTAAGAGGGCAAAGACACAGATGAGAGCACTTGGCATCAGGGGATGGCAGCCACCTTTTGCTGTGTGCAGACTGCATTAATCCCTGTGCCCAGGCACGTGGCTACATCAGAAATCAGTTAGTCTTCAGTCCTCCTAGGAAAAGCTCTCATCAGTTAAAGCACTCAGACTCTTCCTGCAGGTCAATAAAGCACATCAACACATGCTGAACTTGAGGTAAATCATTTTCCAGATGCTTTTTCTTCCTGGAATAAGTCCAAATATATGGGCCACAAATAGCTGTTGTTTCTTCCCTTCCTGCTACGCAACCCCAGTCAAGGTTCAGACACTTTGGATGTGAGCAGGAGTAAAGCCTTTTCAAACGATGAAATCAACTTTGTCTTCCCTAGCGTGACTGAAGATCCATGTGCTGTGTGCAGCCAGCAGGCTTGGTTTTAATGCGTTGCTGTTGGACTCGAGTCTGGCAGCTGTTTCCATATGTTGCTTTTTTCCCTTTCGTATTTCACCTCAGAGTGCACCTGGAGAGGCATTGCAGCCTGCAGAAAACACATGATCTGTGGACATTAGTTTTAAGTCAAAAAGTAATCCAATAAATATTATCCAAAGGATTCTCAAGACCCAAACTCATCTAGCAATAAAGTGCAATAAGAGGCAAAATTAACTAAACTCAAGTCAGTCTATAAGGCACATTCAGAAGTTGGACAGGATACTCTCCAGAGCTATTTTCCATTTCTGTTCCTCTTGCCTCTCTTTACAACACAGTTGGTTGAACCTCTATGTTTTAGGATTCTTGGAAAAAAAGAAAAAAAATCATTTTGTCTGCTTTAAATGATTTTTCAGTAAGGAAATTAAACTGATTGAAGTAAAAGAAGCTTCAACAAAGATACAAAATGGTAATAATTACAGAGAAAAAGACATGTTAAATTCATCTAAGTGAAATGTTTTGTTGATTTTTAGAAAACTTGCCTTCCCATTTTTTTTAGTTCTCAAATATTTCCCAGATTTTCAATTTTCAGTCTGCTTTGGGGCAAAGAAATATTATTGTCATACTGCCAAATCTGCAGGATAAAACATTTTTTTCTTTCCAACTGTAATTATTGCACAGCTGGTCTCTGCACTAGATCTTTTTTCACTGATGGCAAATAGTTACTAGGTAATCTTCACTGCAAACATAGAATCAAATAGCTGAGTTTCTGGACTACTTCTGCATCTTCCCTGTGGAACACAAGGAAGGTACCACACCAGGAAAACAGAAGAATATTCTAGAAAACTTAAGCAAACAAGCTGGAGTATAAGGAAACATTACAAAATAATTTGAATGTTTGGGGAAATTTTTTGTAATAACCTAAATACTGGCAAATTATTTCCAGAGGACATGTGCTTCTGGTTTCTTGAAAGATGTTTATAATAAGCTAGAGAATTTCTTCTGTTGTTAACATGCTAGAGTGGGTTGCAGTATAATTTTACAAGAATACAATAACCTGGATAAAATATGGACATAATCTCAATGAAAATTAAAAAAAAATAAAGAGAGAGAAAGCCTAATATGTTCAATTGCACAGCCTTGAGTAAAGCCTCTTAAAAACTCTGCTTAAGTCATATTGCTTTTGCTTTAGCCAGAATAACAATTCTATGCTCCTCTTGTTGCAAAAATATTCCCCATCAGTGTCATTCTCTATTAGCATCAATGAGAGATGTGTACAGATCAAAGGAAATAGAGATGCTGAAATGCAGAAAGGGATGTTTTTTATAGCATGCAAGAAGCACAGAGAGTCATTAGGAAGAAGAAAATTCTAGGGGCCCACAACTTCTGCTCTCTAACGGCTGTTCTGCTGTAGCCTTAAGTACTTAGCCCTTTGAGTTTGTAGAGATAAATCTTATACTTCCTCAACCAAATTTTCTGGTAAGCCTTTTATTACCTCCTAGAGATTAGTTGTCATAGCCCAAGAGTGTTAGTTATAGAACATCATATAAATGAAAAGGTTTCAGTGTCTTTTCATGAAGGATTGCACCGCCAAGCTTAGGATTTCCTGTGTAATTCACTAGAGCAAATAGAAAGGACATAGCTTCAAGTTACACCAAATCCTTCAGTCTTTATTTGTGCAAAATTTTTTGTTCACTTCATCATTTTCACACTAAATTTTGAGGTGTATAATACATGCTCAGATAGGACAGGCTATACGGAATCTTCCTGATTCTGCTACTGACTTATGTGGCCTCTGCTAAGTCATATAATCTTCCTACTTTGAAGACAAGTGAATATATACTGCATTACAAATGATCCTCTTGGTCTTAGTTCTTCAAACACATGGTACATGTAAAGCACACAGTTGGTCCTATGTGACTCCTGAAGCAAAGTGTTTTCAGTGACCATAGCTGAGCTATTTAAGAGAAACATCCTTTGGCTCATACAGTGTAGACCATATTGTTTATCTCAGCATTGATTGGATCACCTGCAGCCTGAGGCCACATGATCACTGAGATTTTCTTTTGATTATGATGATGCAAAAGCTACTTGAGAAACAGGAAGGTCTTATGGATATCTAAGACTGAGGGAAATTTCTGGAAGTCATTTTGTTAACTTTGAGAGAAAGCATAATCTTTGTCACCCATTCTACCTGTCTGCCTTTTTCAGGCATCACTTACATATTTCATGCTGAGATTTGCAAAGCCAGCTCAGAGATCTGGATTCCCAGTTTTTTACAGGTGTAACAGAAATGGGAAGCTCAGGTTTCTTTCTGCAGCCTTGAAAATCCCACCCTTATTTATCATTATAGGCTAAGTGCTGACAACGTGACAGTCACTGCACTGCAAGTGCTTACTCTGTAATGAGTAACACATCTGAAAGTCTGGAATTTTCAAGTATTCAAAGGACAGCTTCTCTGCTCCTGCCTTGTCCAGAAAGCAGAAGGGTGCTGTTTTGAGCAGGAACTTGGCATAGGTTTAACAATTGTGGAACTGATAAGTCTGTGACTTGGTCTTATCATCTGCATGTACTCAGCAAAATCAAGCTTTCAGCAATACACGTTTAACTCAGTGTTCTACATCATTGTATACTCATGAATAAAGCAGAGAAGATAGGTGCTCCTAAAGCTGCCCAGAGCTTAAGTTTTCTTCACCTGAAAAATTGTTTAGACTTCTAGGTTTCAAGAGTGCATTTCCCATTGTACAACAAACCAACTAGATCCACTGTATATCAGAACCAGTGAACTTGGACTCCTTTTGGAAAAGGAGTATAGATATGTTAGTGAATTATCTGCAGTCTGATTACCACATCAGACCTGTGAAACATAAAGAGCTGCTTTGGGTTTTTAACTGCTGGGAAATTTATGCCTTCTAAGCTGTGCTGCAGCCTGCTGTCCTGAAGCTTCAGCCTCACAGCAAACTGGGAGCAAACACGTTGAAAGATTGTATTTGATGCATGAGTTGATTTTTTTCCCCGTTTTCTTTTTTAACTTACAATTAAGCACTACATCATTCAAACCAGTCATATACCATATGCATCCAGCTAGCTAGGAAAGGTAGGCTAGTCAGTTTTTTGTACAACTAACTGGATTCCTCATTAGTCTTAATCTGAAGGTACCATTGTCCCTTTCCTTGAGAAAGAAAAATGAAGTGAAATGTGCTTAGTAATTTGTGGATTCTGGATATGGGAACAATCAGGTTTTCCTTTCTTCTGTGTGATTTTAAGCTAAAAGCAACTCTCCTGTTAGGAGAGTTGTTATCTCCACAATATATAACAATGGGTGATGATTTAATTTCCCAACTTCTTAAGGCATTATTGATCTTCACAGACTTCAAGTAACATTGTACAGATGATATACAAAGGAGTGTCGAACATTTTTTTCCTTGATTCCCTGCGATTCTTGAATATTTCTAGCAAGTCCATGTAATTTCTCTCTCTCGAGTTGAATAATCCTTTTTTTTTCAGTTGGAAGCAACCTCTGAAGATAATCTAGTCCAACCCTCTGCTTAAGCAGGATCCTAGCGTAGATCACACAGGAACACATACAGACAGGTTTTAAAACCAGTCTCTCCTTAGGATACAAAATGTCCATAGGAACATGAATATCATTTATGCATTCAGGTTGACGCTGAGAACACAACATATTTGAAACTACCGAGTTATGCCCTCTTTCCCATACAGATCACAGGTTGCTCTCTTTACCTCCAAGAAGTAACAGTTTGTATAAATACATAAAATCTCTGGCTGGAATTGTGCTGAGACTTCTGTATTTCCCATGGCAGATGATATTTTTGTGATGAAACATTTAGAGTAATAAAAGTGTGAAGTGCTGGGGCCTGGGCTGTGGGCCCTGAGTTGGAGTTGACCTATGGATGAGTCACAACCCAGCAACATGTTTTGATTTCCAAGTGGCTCCAGGGCCCAGAGGCAGAACCTGGCCCACCTGTGTGAGGCCCTGCCTTCCCCCAGGTGATCGTGGCTGGGGTGGTGGGTGAGGCTAGAAACATATCAAGCAGGAACTGACCAGTCTGAGAGAAGAAACAAGGATCTGATCAGTTTGAAGAAGAGTTTCTGTTGGGGGCAGCTTGCTGAGCTCTCTCTCAGTGGTGTGTTCTCTCTTGGCTGATTCAAGACAGAGGAGAACAAACAGATGAAAGAATAAAAGATGAAGGTCTGCTGAGGGGATGTTGCTGAGTTTGGTGTTGGCCTAGGGAAGAAGAGAGTTCGCAGCACAAAATGTCACCAGAGAACTGAAAACCTTTAAATACTTCCTTGGGCCTTTTTGAAGGATAAGAAGAAATCAACTTGATTTCCAGCGATGTTGATTTAGAATCTAGGAATAACTCTGCAACTGTAAAAGGAATAAAGCATTAACAAAGGTGAGGACATTTTACCCCAAAAGCTATTAAAACAAGCTGGGCAAACCTCTGCCAGTTATATTTAATTCTGTTAATAAAGAAAGATGGACTGGCTTACGCCTTAGAGTCACTGCTTGCCCTACGTTTGTGGGATTCTGTTTCTTTAAGATAAAATCATTCAATGGGACTGAGTAAATCATCTTTCTCCCTGACATTGTTATCATAACTTCTGTGAGAATGCAGATGCAATGCTGAAACAGGCTTCACAAATTGTTGTAGATATTGTTCTCAGGGAGTCTGGGAAGTTTGGATTTTTTTACTCTAATGAGTAAAAAAATGGGTATCTTAGTGGAAAGACTCTGTCTTTTTTAACTGATCATGCCACTAAAAGTCATACTTCCTACTCTGTATATTTTCACTGTCATATTTCTCAGCTTTGGCACTGAGAAGACAATGGCTCCTGTGATACTTCAGTACTCTTACTGGCCAGCAGTCAAATTTCTAAGGGTTAATGCATCTTGCAGATCTAGCTTCAGATTTTCATTAAGGTCTGCAGAAGTAATTTCTGAAGCTGCTCTCTTCCAGGGGAATCTCTGTTTTTCTGCCTGCAATCAAGATACTGACATTGGTAAACACCCAAAGCTATAAAGAGAAAAGGAATATATATTTCTAACTCCTGAGTTAACTTATTATGTTAATGAGGGAGCAATCCCACTGAAGTTCATAAAGTTTGAGCATAAAGTGTATCTGTGCCTTCAGGAGGATTACTGATTTAAGCACAAGAAAGAACACACATTCTAGAGAGTGGTTTTCCAGTGTACACTAAAAAAATAGGACTGTTAAAGGCTAATTCTTTTCTCTCTGAAGCTACAGTGGGTTTTATCACTATTAACTCTGCAAAATCCTGCCTAACCCCACTGCTAGCGTGTTCTGTCTCCCCTTGTCCTGGTGGCCCAAACACCTGGACACCAAACATGCTGAATCTTTACTTCAGCACACTCTTGCCTTTACCTCTGTAACTGACCCTCCAGTGATGGCCAAGCTGGCAGCCATATGCCATCTCCTGCCAGAGCTTAAAAATAAAAAGATGCCTATGAAAAGGAGATATGCAAAGGAGAAAATGCGCCAGCCCCCTTTCATTAGGCTACACAAAGACTGCAGTTTCCTCACATCTGGGCATCCAAGCAGAGAGAAGCAGAAATCTGTCTCCGTGGCTAAAGCCCATCCAGTTGGCCTGGAGACTCCTGTCTAGACACTTTCTGAGTGAGTGGGCTCAGGCCATGACACAGGATGCTCCTGAGTTGTGTTATCTGGACACTATCCACATTTTTCCCGTAGAGCTCTTTACTGAGTGTGACTACAAAACAGGATGTTTCTCAAATATGAAAGAGAAAAAAACAGAGATTTGAGTTTGGCCTTTGCAAAAGAATGAGAGAGAAAAAATGGTAGTTCAAGCAGTGCTTGCTAAGAAAAAGCTACCTCATGGCACTGAGGCAGGGCTGCTTTCATTGTACTGTGAAGTCACCTGGAGAGAAGTGCAATTCTTCTAGAGGCTGGATCAAACAAACCTCACCACCACTTCTTGACTCTGTACCTTCCCCATTCGCATTTCCTACAGCATCCCCCTGGCACTGCCGTGTGCTCCCCACAGCACAGCATGGTCAGTCCATAGGTGGGAATTTGCCAAGGTTTTATCCTTGCTGACCTAATGCATTCATCCAGGAGCATAGGGCATACCAGTGAGTGTTGCTGCAGGACAGTGGAGTTACTACAAATATTATGAAGCTCTGACTGGATCATGGGACATATGCTTGTTAAATCCAGAAAACTCAGAGATGAAAATTCATTTTGGTCTATAAACATAATTTTCTTGTCATGATCCTGTGTTAAAGTCATTCTGCATCACATGTCAAACAAAAACTGCATCACATGTGATGATCATATAGGCACTGAATTCTAGTGCAAATGTCTGCAGCAATAGTCACTAAAATATCTAAGATTGAAGTGAACTGGGAAGTGAGCTCTTTTCTGCTTGTATTTGATAGTAAACTAGAATCAGAATAATTTGTTTGGTTGTTTTTTTTAATTAGAAATTCACCTTCATTTTGTCATCTTTATGATAACTGGTGTGGTCATGGAACAGTGAGATTGCAGCAATCTGTAAGTGCAAGTTGGCATCAGCTGTTTTCCCAGACAAGTTAAATTTATGAGGTTATTATTTCCTTGTTTTCTTCATACCTAATTACAAATCTGGATAAAAGTGGCCTTAGTTAAAACTTCAAGAACTTTCAGTCTGACAGTGCTCATGGTAAACATCCTTGAGGCTGCTGAGGAATAAATCAGCTAAGCCTAGGAAGAGCAAAATTGACATTCCTGGTAATTACGACATAAAAATCAGAGTAATTTTCATTAAAAACACAATCCTTCTGGGTAATTTCTAACACATTTGTATACTTGACAAACCAAATAAAAACAAAACTATGTATACACATACTTTTAGTTTCTTTCAAATGTTCACAGGATAGACTTGCAGATTGTTTATTAAGAAAAATGTTCGTATATAGTGAACTCTTTTGAATAATTGCCCATGGGAAGCCCCATGACTGGAATAAACTAAAATTAAACTGAAAGAAATCTGGAAGAGGAAAAATTTTGCATTTGCCAGAAGATACACTGGAAAATAATGACTCTTCCTAATTTATATTTCTACAAAGTGTGTGATCTTATGACAAGAAAACAGACATACAAGATAAAGACTGTATCTAGAAATGTCGCGTTGGAATAGAATTCTATTTGAAGAAATCACGTCAATGTTATTTTAGAACAATGACGTAGTTTTTCAGGAAGGGTGTTATAGCCATAGAAATCCCAATGACCTCCTAAGTGAAGAGGCAGGGTGCAAAGAAAGAGGTGAATGGCCAGTCATTCGCTGTCTCTTCCTCTTCTGTCCTAGTATGAGTCCCGCCTATAACATCAGTTACTAAAGTCATGCTATTTTTCCAAAAAGGAGGTGGTGGCAGGATTCCAGGTTTACACTGCCAAAATGCTATCCAATCCAATTGAGAGATGAAATCGTAGAATTGGTTTTGGACAAACAATCCAGCAAAATTAAATTAAACATGTGGTTGATAAATGAAGTATGGAAGAGTGTATGGAATAAAACCCTGGCTACCATAGGTACTTTAAAGTAGTGTTGGCTTCCATGCACTGTTATTACACGTACTTTACTGAAAACTGTATACCCTTCACAATTTTGAACCTCCTGTGTGTTTCCTCATATTTTCAATCAAATTATTACATACTAGAAATATGCATAAGGGAAATTATTCTACACATTTTATGGTGTGCTGTTGCTTGTAGCAGTAATTGAAGTACCTTTTCCACTTATGAAAGTACTAATTTTATTTGGTTTTATTGCTTTTCTAGATGCAATTATTTATTTAGTGTGTTTTGGCTTTATTAAATTATGTTTACTATAGGAACATCATAAAAATGTATGAAAGCAACACATCAGCCACTACTGCCCAATGACTTGTTTTGGGGAATCCAGTGTTATTTTTCATATCCAAACATAATAGAATAAAGTAAGAATAAAGAGATAATCTACACTGGAAAACAATGCAATTTTGAGATAATATAATAAAACACCTGGACAATATGATTTCATAAATCTTAGTTCTAAAATTTACATGAGCTGGGCATTGGGGTGGCTATTTTAGGACATGAGGCATTTTCTAAATGGAAACATAACATGAAATGCAATTAAACAGCAAAGGGGAAAGCATACAGATTTAGCTTGCCCTGAGCAACTTATTTCTACAGAATAATGAAAATATTTCTACTTCAAAAAGTGCACTGGGTCAGTCTTAGGAAATGCAGAGTTTTACTCCAGCAGTGACCAACAGCTTGTTTGTAACAACAGCTTGTTCTAACAAAGAAAAGAAATGTGTGGTTTTATTTCTGTTACATACAGTCTGAGATCCATAGGAAATCCTTTAACATAATTACACCAGAGAATTCAGTGAAAGCAAGAAATTTTCTGTGTAGCCAACAGTGGAACATTCGATAGTGAATGAAGACCAGAAGCTGGACTACTCATGCAAGAGGGAGAGGAAGGGAAGACCATGTGAATTATCAAATGCAACGATTACAGTCCTGTGACAGTTGGCCCTGCAAATGGCCTTTACTCACATGCACAGATCGACTGACTTCAATGACACCACTTGCAGTAGCAGCTGCACAAAGTATTTCAGGGCCAGGTCTGCAGAGAAGAAATAAGATCAAATTAGTTCTGGGAAAGTGCAAACTGATCCACCCAGAGGAAAACAATCTGAAACAGAGAGTGTGAGCAACTGTTAAGGCAAAATGAGAGGATTCTAGAGTAGTGCAAAAGACAGGAAGCAGGGGATCACAGGGACTGATTTCAGAGGATATTAGATGTTTATCTTTTTAGCCTGAAGACAATAGAATAATTATCCAAACACATTTCAAGGAAAACGGAATCATTTATGTTAAATCAGAAAGAAATAAATAGCAGTAAATAAACCATAAAGGAATCTTTTGGCATTGGAAAATACTGTCAATTTCTTCGTTTAAGTATGGTATGGAAAATCTTGCTACATGAACTTTGAGTCAGTTTTCAGTTTACAGCTGGCAAAGCCTTTCTTGGTCTCAGAGATGCAACCTTTTCTATAAGATATAATCTTGTAATTTCAAAAATGTGCATAGCTGAATTTTTTTTGTTGTTTTAATTGTCCTTTTTAAGCTCAAACTTGAGAGTACCATTTATATTCAGGTAGAACACAGTACACAAGAAGACAAAACCCAAATTTTTCAGTTCTTCACTTGCACAAGGCCTTAGCACTTCACCCTTCTTCAGGAAGTACAGAGTTTAATCTTCTACAGATGAACTGAAATCCATTTCAAGTATTAGGGCCCCGTGTATAATTCCACAATTCTTTTGTTGGTTTCCACGTTTTCTTAGGTGAATTTAATATGAACAACCCACTCCCGATGATGAGCCAACACATACAAAGGAACACAAAACAAGACTTTCCTCCTCCTAGCCACCAGTGAGTCTGGATGAAGTCCCCAATAGCAGTAGGCATCTCTTCTGGCACCCATGTGAAATTTGTTCAGTAAATTTTCTTGATAATATCTCTCCTAGATGTTTTATAGTTGTAAGTCTAAAACTCAAGTACTGTAATACATCAGACAGCTTTGGTGGTATGGCCTTTGTTCTAAGCTCTGAACTCATGTACAGCATGGCAGAAATGATAAAATCCCATTAGAATGACAGTAAGTCTATTCTATCCATTTTTGCTGTCTTCTGCATATTTTTAATGTGGTTTTTTTTGTTTTATTAAGAAACATAATGAGAGGTACTGCGATTGGTTGTGATTAGAGATGTAACTGGTTGAAGGTTTACAGCTGGGAAGCAAATCTGGCATATATATTTCAAATCGTGAAATCTGCAGTAACTGACACACATCTTTCAAATTTGCAATATTTGAATTGTCAAATTAAGATGTTCAGTGTTTAAGAAACAAGGAGAAATTGGAAATTAACCTGAAAATCCTACTATTTCCTGTTTCTTTTTTTTAATATTTATATTTCATCTTCTATGAACTAACTCTAGCACAGACTAAACTGATTAACAGCATAGTAGATTAGCATGTGTGAAAGAAGAAATATAGCCCATTCTATAGAATATTTACAATCACTGGTAATGAAATTATAACTGTAATTTGTTGGTTCTATTTCCTAGCCAAAAATCACAGAGGAGAATTTAACATACGCTGAACTTGAACTTATGAAGCCGATTCAGGAAGCCAAAGGCATTCCCAGTACCACAGTCTATGCACAGATACTCTTTGAGGAGAACAAGCTGTAATAGTTCATCCCTGTATAAATGTCCTTTAACTGTGTTCTATTTAATTCTTGCCATGCTGTTTATTTATAAAAATCATACAAATGTCCTTATTTTTTTTATTTCCATTCATGCACTTCTATTTTTCTATAAGACTTTTAAGCGAAATGTAGTTGAAAGTAATCATAGAAAAAGCAACTGTTCTACAAGTAAAATCCCAGAGACACCCTTCATAGTGTTCAGCCCTCCTGTTTTAGATGGACTGAAGTTCCACCTGCTGCATTTTAAAATTAAACATTATTCCTTCTTTGATGCTAATGTGATGACTCCAGCTGCAAATATCAACATCTTGGCAAGTCTCAGAAGGACTGGTGGCAGGATTCACACACATCAGCCTGCTTCTGAAGACAAAGACCACTGACCAGGAAAGTTGTCAATTTAATGCTGTTTTTCCCATCAGAAAAGTATTAGCTCAGTAAAGCTGAGACTTTTTTTTACAGCAAAGGAAAAGCTAAAATTACTTTTTCTTCCTTTTTCCCCTCCAGAAATATAGAAAGGTTTAGTTTCTATAATTTCAAATTCCCTAAATGACATTGTCTTAAAAAACACTATTTCTAGTAAAGTTCTTAAGTGCTTGAAATAAAACATTTCAAAAATATCAAAAGGAAACATTCATAGTTAAACCCCAGTGATTTAAGGAAGAATGCTTATATCTTAGGAACATTTTCCAGGATTTGATTTTTTAATTCTGATTGAGAGTAGAGAAAATTGATAGTGAGTAAAAGACTTTGACAGAACCAGGAAACTGCTTTTGGCCTTGATTTAGATTGGTGCTTCCAAACCTGCAAAAGTTTCCTCCTGTGGTCTACATTACTGAGTTGCTGATCTAGAGGAAAAAAAATCACACAGCTTCTCCTTTAGCATGGAGCAGAACTCGTTAACGCCCTGCTCACTTACTTTGGAATTGTTTGGAAAGACCAGGGCTCAGGAGATAGGGAAATGAGCTTCTTTCTTCACCTCCTGATAACTGAAAAGGGATTCTTCCTTTTCCTTTGAGACACGTTAATGGAAAATGGACTATTCTGTGGCATCCTGGGCGTTTCAGCTGATGATAGCTGGGCTGATGTTTCCAAGCTCCTAAATCTCCAATACACAAATTCTACCAAAGCTCAGGGAGAGTTGAGCACCCAAAATCTTTCAGCTCTTGGGAAGCTTTATCCCTTGAGTAACTGCAGTAACTCGTAAAAGCGTGGGCTCTTTAGCTCACCATCAGACCATGGAAATCTCATACTTAGCATGTGTAAGGTTATCTCCTGGTCTGGGAGGGAGCACCTTGACAGGCACACTCATTCACAAGTATTTAGGGTGAATTTTGAAACAGCACTTGCAGGCTTTGAGTTTTGAAATTCTGACTGAGGTCAGGCATTTTTAGTGATACAGCAACTTCTCACCAGGGCTCAGAGTGCAGCTGGTAACCACTGCAGGAATATTCATGCCCTTTATTCCTGTTACGCAGGAGAGGAGGGATGGGGTGACAATGCAGGGGTGGTGACATACAACAAAGGGAGAGAGCACATCACTGCCTTTTGTAGGGTTTAACCAGAAAAAACGAGTCTGTATAAACTGCTTTTTAACTTTTTTGAACAGAGGTAGAGATTAGGCAGCATACATAATATATTACTGTATAGCCAGGACGTCTAAGTGTAAAATGCAGTCTTGTGAGGCTGGCCATTATGTACAGTACTAATTCCATCTCTCAGCCCTCATCAATACAACTCTTTCCAAACTAAGGCCAGCTTTTTTCAATAGGCTTGTTAGTAGTTATTTGCATTTTTAATGTTTACTGTCAAGAAAATGTTTGTTTCACTTTTTCTTTATTCCAGAAATTAAAGCACCCACCAAAAGGGCATGGTATCTTTCCTTGTTCTTTGATTGGGCAATGGACTTTCAATGACAACAGCAATCAATTTATTCACCAAAAAGAAATTGGTGCTAAAGAGTGATCAGACATTCAGAAATCTGTTTTGGAACAGCCAGAGTATGACTGACTAGCCAGAGAGGACATCTCTCATGCAGACAGCTGTAAGGAAGGCCTTAGAAAAGTGTAGAAATTATTAGTGATTCCTTCAGAATTAAAAATAAAACCCTGACACATTAATAAGTTGACCATTTAGGTGAAAACTTTCTAAAGTTTGGTATATAAACTTTCCTTTTACATACAACTGGCCATTGTGCTCATTGTCAGAAAAATCATCTACTGTATGTTTATGCCCAGTATTTTAATACCACTGTATATTAATATTCTATATATTCCTGTTTATGTTTTATACCTAATGCCCCAAAATAGTAGTTAATTGAGCTAAATAAATTACCTGTTTTGGTGAGATACTTTCTCTCTGTGTAGGATTTATTGCTTGCTAGAGCAAGATTCAAGGATATGTGTTTATATCATACTCAGCATTTAGACAATCCCAATAGGTAGGAATTGAATTTTTCATTCTGCAGAAAATTCCATCATTTTAAAATGTTTTCTATTTGTGACCAACTTTGTATGGCAGCAGAATCCTGAAAGACAACAGACCAGCTGAGTGAAAGAACAGAAGTACTACTTAGGAGAGCACCCATCTTTCTAAGCAGACATTTCCTATGCCTTCTCTTATGCAGTGTCCACCCAGAGTTAATAACATCAGATCATATTGTTGGAGAAAGAAAAACATCATCTCTTACCTTGCAATTAATTATACACCTTTAGGTATCAAAGTAACTCACTTGAAAGACTATGGAGAGGAAAATTTCACTGAGTTTAATGTGTGTTAGTGGAGGAAATGCAGAATAAATTGGATTTAGCTCCTTCTAACAGAAACTGCAAGGCCGAACTAATTTCTGGCCTAACTCCCTCCAGCTTCAGCAAAACAGCAACAGAGCTGAATGTGGTCCACTTTTTTTTTATGACAGGAGCTCCCATGAAGACTCTTAATACCTTATTAAACAGCAGTTGTAGTCTGCTGAGTCATACTGTTTTGGTTACTCCTCCTGTTGTCATTGGTGAAACATGGCCTAGTGCTGAAATTTTAACAAATACAGCTCTATTAGCTTCACACCAATTTAGTATCAGATTGTTAAATGTTAATGTGCTGCACCCTATAGCTTTAAATAGAATTAGAGATGTTTACAGCTTTGGTTAAATGCACCTTGTTCCTCCACATTAAATTTTATTACTAGAATCCTCCATCAGCAAATAGGAGTAAATCATATTAGTGTTGCAGGCTGTGGGGGGGTTGATTCTGCAGTCCAAGGAAAAAGTGTTTTATTACTCTCTATTACAAATTTCTAATTGGTAGGTGTGGCCAGGATATAATCTCTGTAACTACAAGCAAATTATTTGTTTTTGAATAACTGTAACATATAGTTGTGGGGTTCTCTTCATTAAGAAGTTCAATAAAATTGTGTCCTCAGCCAGGGTTTGGCCAGGTTCTGCTGACATAGCAGGACTCATACCAGATGAGGCTTTATTTGATGTTGGCTTTGTAGGTCAAATTCTGCTTTGTGAGGGCTTCTCCAAAACACCTCTGGTGAGTGACATCAAGGTGCAAAGATCCAAAGATTTGGTGTGCAAACCACCACCTGGTTTGACTCCACTTTACTAATTTGATTGGGAGGCAAGGTAGATCAAAAGACTGCATGTCAATAGAAGACTCTGAGTTTGTGCTACTCCTCTCAGAAAAAAACAACAAACCAAAAAACAAAAAAAGAGAAAAGGATAAAATGGAGACAGAATCGATTTTGAGATGTCAGCTAGTGCTGGACCAACTTAGCGTGACTTAATATGGTAGAGGTGGGTCTAACCTCTTCTTAGAAACTTACAGTGGTAAGTTTCCATACTCTCCTCACCATCCATTTCTGCAGCCCCAGTAATTAAAAATGTGTTCTAGCATATAGGCTATATCCTTTTACCTTTTCCCCAGTAGACATATAGAACATCTCCCTTTCCTCACACCCTTCTCTACGTTTGAAGACTATTGAAGGGAAGGTTCAAAAGAGAATTAGCAACCTCAATTTATCAGGCTTCCCTCTTGTAAAGAACAAATGATTCCCAACACTGCTCCTAAGGAAAAGATTAACAAATTATTCCAGAGAAAACAGCCCTGGAATTCAGGGAATTCAGTTTGGGTTCTGAGCTGGCCTCCTAGATTCTATTCTGAGCACAACCCACAGAGGAAAACACTTGCTGAGACACCTGCACAAAACTCACCACAGCTCCAACATGCAGATCTCAAACAACCTCTCTTCCCGGCTGTGCCGGCTCTTTCAGCAAACTTCACAGCAGTTTCATATTCCAGCATTTCCACTCAAAAGTCTAAATGCTGAAGCAATGTGCTCTACTGCATAGCAATAGGTAAGGCAATCTATCGTTGTTGACACCATATTTTGTTAGGTCTCTCTTGTTCCTTGCCAGCATTGCTGAGTTGTTTGCAAACCTCACAAGAGGCTTTTCAGTCTTTGACCACCACAGTTAAAAATGTTCTGGTAGCCCTTTTAGAGCTTCCAGCTGAGACCTGCTCAGGTTTTCATTCTAGTACATAACACAGCTAGTCACTGCAATTGCATTTCTCTCTGTTGTGCAGGACCTAGGACTCTCCTGCATCTTACACCAGGGAAGTAGGAGGTCATGTGCACACAAAACCTCTCTTGGGTTCTGGTCCTAGATAGGGAAAAACTTTGGGGAAAGGGACTTCTTACCTCTCTACATGCCTCTTACCCGTGCCTCTCTTAAGCACTAGGGCTCTGTACACATAGCTGCACAAGATAAGATCACTGCGGCGGG
The DNA here is from genome assembly GCA_013401335.1 of Brachypteracias leptosomus. Taxonomy (NCBI): domain Eukaryota; kingdom Metazoa; phylum Chordata; class Aves; order Coraciiformes; family Brachypteraciidae; genus Brachypteracias; species Brachypteracias leptosomus. The sequence goes on along the minus strand of VYZX01007380.1, from coordinate 1,646 downwards.
AGATCAATGGACAACGCGTACACCGACTAATATAATCCAAACATTGCCGTTTATTGCCCAAAGCTCACTCATTATATACCCACCAGCGCTAACCGCGCGCTGGAAGCACAACTCTGATTGGTAACAAACTCTGCCAGGCGCTAAGCATCATCTCTTGATTGGCCAGGTACTGCTCTCAAGGCACCTCCCTTGGTTCCACCTTCTGCCTCCATTTTACTGCTACTTCACTCCCGTGTCACGTGCTGCACGTGGCTGTCCCTGTGTGTCCTTGTTTACGTATTCCCTGTAGCCATCCTTACTGGCGCCGCCAAGTCTGGGTTTGCTCACATGCCCATTCTTATGGAGATACCTCTCCACAGATCACCTCTGGGGGCTTCTGCTTTCCTGTTCTGGGCTGGTGTGGTCTTGGGCACAGTTGACAGCAGCTACAGTACATAGCTACCCACAGACCCACATCTTTTTTTGAAAATTTAGTTGTTGATCCTTTTGCATTATCTTCAGGAAAGAGGAGATCTGCATGAACTTCTCTGACTGCTAAAAGTTCTCTCCTGGCACTGAGGGGAAGCACAGCACAGAACCAAGACATCTTGTAAAATATACACATGAGAATGGGCAACAGTTACCACTTTTAAACATGGTAACTGGACATGTGTCCTCCTCTTATTGTAAAAGCAAGCCTGAAGCCACTGGATACTGCTTAGTGGTGCTACACCACTTCCTCCACGTCTAGTTCTGCCTGCTGTGCACAGGAACTAGAAGGGAAACTGCTCAGCACTGTCTGTGGAGGGATTATTCCGGCAGCCAGTTAAACAGCTTTCTAAGTCTCCTTCCTCTGCACCAATCCTGTGGGAGACAAGTGAGTGGAGAATCCTGGCCTAAGTACTCAGATGAGAGAGGATCAACAAGATTGACAGCCAGTCACTCTTATTCTATGAGGCACCTCTACGCCTTAAATGGTCTTGTCTTGCAATGGGAGTCTGCTCTCACAAGAACACATGCCCTTCAAATCCCTCAGGCAAACATTGCTATGCTCACTTCTACCTCCACTTCCTCCTTGCTTGCTTTCAAAGAGCAACCAAAGGATAGAAGAGTTCTGTCCTGACAGGGAACTAACTCAACAGCTGAAATTAGTAAATCACTGTGCACATGATGACAGCAAATGGCAAAGGCCACACCTATGTATCACTATAAAAAATAACATTAATTGGGATGCTTTGTAATTTCCTGTACAACCCATAATTAGGTTAGAAAAGAAACTAGCAGTGTCTAAGTGCTATAAATGTCTAAATTAAGTTATTTTGAAAGTGCCCGGCACTTTGACATTTGAGAGTTCAGAGTAATTGGGGTATTGAAATAAAATTGCTTCTGTTATTTAAAAGGTCATTATCTTCTTCGGGTAGATATATAAGGACTATTTTCCACTCCACTGAGCTGTTCTATTTGGTACAATTAGACCTGCTTGAGTAGATTCCTAGTGGGCCTCCTCCCACTTATCACAGTCCTAGCACAGCCATGGGGAAGGACCTGTAAATATACAGCCCAAATACAGAGTATATATCCAGCTCATAATCAGGCTCTGAATAGCCAAGAACTGCCCAGAGCTTCAAACAGACACCCACCATGAACATCTGTGGTGGGTTTACCTT
>VYZX01007377.1:123525-137871 GCA_013401335.1 Brachypteracias leptosomus | reverse complement strand
TTTCCAAAAATCCGGAAGCTGTTTTTTTTTTTTTTTTCCCCAGACTTCAATTTTGTTCATGTTATGTGGAATTTTTTTAGATTTTCTGATTAGTTGTTCTGTCCAAATGTAAGTTAAAAGGTTTGATGTTGATGGCAAGTCTCCACTAGACAAATGCAGTGATCACTTGGTTGCTGCCAATGAAATTGTATTGATGTTATTTTTATAAGCAGGTAGATAAAAATAGAAGAATAATATCATGTAGGATGAAGGAAATTTTTTTTATTAAGGACTAGGTCAACTATGCATTAATGTATAAGAAATGATGGTGACATATACATACAAAGCTACAATTAAAAGCATTTACAAGTGAGATTCATTTTTTACTGAAAAGTAGGCAGTGGTCCAGTGTGTTGGAAAGATGAGTATTCTTACTTAATTTAATACTTGAGTACTGGCAGCTTTTCACTTTTTTTCCAAGCTTATCTTAAAGGTGTGCATTTCTCCCTAGATTTGTAAGATTTGATATTTCAATACTTAGATCCCACAGTTTTCTCATGTGCTAAGGACTAAGAAACACGGTCCAGAGAGGCTTTTTAGAGTCATGTTCTCAACTGTGCAATTTTCTTTAAAGCATATCTGATAGTATCAGTCCCAAGTCATGGGAAAAACAGTCTACAGTTTTTTTGTTAGTAAAATCATTTGGGACCTATTTGTGATGTCCTTGTTCTTACTGAGCAGGACTTTATATCAGATGAGTCTCCCTGAAGTTAATAGTCTATACTAGAGTAGTATTTTAGTATGAATCAGAGTTATCAGCTTAACACAGGGAGCTCCTTTGGGTAACTAAGCTTTCAAAAATTAATAGAGATAATCAATACAAAATATTACTTTTCTTTTCAGATACCTCCCTTTACTGAAGACTTGTTGTTGTGTGCCCACTGCTATCTCTTCTACTTTGTTCTTCACTTTCCTTCTCTTGGTGCTCTTAATACCACCCAACAGACTTCTAGGCTGCCGCTGTTCTTTTAATCCAAACTCCAGCTACAAGCAGCTGTTCTGTAGGCAGGCTTTTTTTTATTAACTTCGTTAGGAACTGTGCCATATCATATTACCCTTGTCTGTTCCTGGCCCGCGCAGCTGTAGTCATTGCTTTCCACAGAAGACTTTACAGAAAGCCATAACTTCTCTCTTTTCTCAGTAGATTTTTTTTGTGTGTGTGTCCTTTGCTGCCCTTAGTTCATCTTTGCATTGTGAATAAGATTTTTTTCTGCTGAGTATTTCTGTTGGTTTAAACCAGCTCCACTGTCCCAGTTCAACTTCATCTGTGTCTTTGTGCAGTCCTTGTCCTTTTTTCCACCGGGAATTTCCTTTCGTTTAGGTTCTTAAATAAAAACTTAATCTCAGAGCAGTCCACCAGCTTTGGAAGGGCTGATTAGCATTGCAGCCAGACAAGCATAGGGAACTGGGGCCAAGATCTGTGAAAGTAACTTCTATTTAGGTGCTTAGCTTCCTGTCAACTTCAGTGGGAGTTCAGGCATGTAAATAGGTTTTAGGAGCTTAAAATCCCATGTGGATCTGGCTTCAGGCACTTTTTGTTGGAGTTTGGCCATCATGTGAACGATGGTGGATGAACCTGAAAATACCTCATTCATCCTCCAGTCCAGAAACCAAATTCGGTAGGATTTCACGGCCAGCCTCTCTGCCAGCTCCCTGGCTGGCTTTCAGAAGTTGAAATAAAAGCTATTAAATGGAAAACGATAAAGTATATTGCAAAAAAAAATTAAAACTTTGAAAAACTCCCTACTTGCAGAGCTAGCTGAATTATAGAAAAAGCAATATAATACAATAGGGAAAGACTGTCAATATGTGATTATGAGACTTAAGGGGTCCTGACCATGATTCCTGGGAAATTTAAATATGGGATTAGCACTAGAATGCCAGCTAGCTAATCAGAGCACAGTTCTAGATAATTAGTGTTGTACACTTCCACAAACATATCATTNGTGTTGTACACTACCACAAACATATCATTTTTCCTGTCCTTTCTTTAAGTGCACCTTTCTGAAAACCAGGAATAATAGTAAAGTTCTTGTTAGGCACATAGCAAAGCAGCAGTGTATAAGAGCAGATACATGAATCTTTGTTAGAGTTTCAATTTAATCTGAAAGAATGACTGACCAAGGTGTAATTTTTGTCTTTAATTGTTTTTAGAGTGAACAGTGATCACTTTATCGTAGTTGAGTCATGTTTAGAAAGTTTAAACAAGCTGCATGATTACTCTAGGAAGCATGGAATGGTTTGTTCAAATCAGTACCATCTGCGGACAGAAAAAGTTAGGGGAATTTTAGTCATTCTTGAGGCATGGAAATCTGATTCTCCATGCTAGAGTAATTGTAATCCCCTTTGTATCTGTAACCCAATAGCATAGTTGTCTTGAAGTTGTCTCATTGAACACAATCATCAAGTGCAAGAGACAATGTGCCACTGGGTGTCACTGCTCCTCACAATGGCCCTCAGAGCAAACCTCTTTGATTTGCTCCCAATTCAGATCACATCTTTTCATTTGTTCTAATGAGAGGTTACATTTAGATTTGATTTCTTTATGTAAGCAGAGATAAAATGGACTAGATTTTAAACACACTATCGTTTAAGGCTCTGATTCCATTTTCAGGGTCTGTCTAGGCACTGGTGGAGAAAATTTTCCTATGTCTTCTGCCGACTGACCCTTTCTTTCATGGGTTTAGAAATATTTTGTTTACATTAGTCTTAGTAAACTGGAAAAATGATGACCTAAAATAGCAATAAAAGCTTTTGTATGAAAGAAGAAGTACTTGTCTATTCCATCTGTTACTGTGATACCTGCAAATTTATCTTTCAAGATGGTGGTTTTGGTGTGGTGTTACTAGGATAATCACAGGTACTACCTTCATCCTTGTGAGGGTAACGTGTATGGGCTCCCTCTCTAGTGAGTGGGGAAAAAGGACAGATGGAAAGAGAAACATCATTTTTCTGCCCTCCATTCTTTCCCCTGCTCTTTAGGGGTTTGTCTCTTTCCACCAAATACGAGGAGAGTTCATGGAGGCTGGCTTTATTGTTCCATGTGAGACCCCACAATTCAGAGCCTCTGTTATTGTTCCTGACACAATTTTTAGTTCTGTGAAACTGCCAAGCATCTTTTCCATCTTTACTGTTTTGATGGCATCATCCATATCAAAACTGGAGGAACAGTGTATTCTTCTTGAGAAGGAAAGCCCACCATGCTGGCTAGAACATGGGTGCTGCTCTTTCTGTCTGTGACTAGCCTCTTTAACCTGCCTTGTTTTAGGCAGTTGTGCCAGCCGTGGCTCTACCAGCTACACATTTGGGCAAGTGAAGGTCCATATTTCCACCTTCCTCTTGGCACCCAGCAAGCAACCAGTTACTATCTACTTATTCCAAGCCCCTGTTTTCAGTATTTGATCCAGTCTTTAATTTAAATTGGAGTATTGTCCAATAATCAGTTTTTAGAAGATGCAAGCTAGTGATGGTAAACTAAGAGGCATCAGAGCCTGTTGTTCCCATCTCCATGTTGGATACTTCCACACTTTTATTCCAGACCTGCCAGTGCTGGCTGTTCCTAGCTTAGCAAGAGTTAATGGAGTTGTGTGCCTGGGAGGGTGAGGTTATAATCCTTATCAAAAAAAGAGTAATCCGCTCTGAGTGAGAAGGAGAAGAACTGAATTTTCATAAATTCTTTTAATTTTTATCTGTTCTGATATCTCTGGAATTGCTGGCTCTTATTTTTTTAATACCTGGAATATAGTATTAAGCTTTTTAAATGGTTTAATTCAAGTTTAGAGTAAGACAGGGTGGTAAATTTTATTTAACTTAAATAATTTTATCTATTTTATCCTGTATTTTATCATCATCATAATTGTGTAAGATTCATGTTCTTTGCAGTGTCATAACAGATATTAATAGCTTATATCACAATAGAGGATTTTAAAAGGAAAAATGTAATCTTTCATAGTAACCATTGAACATTTCTCTGTCTTTAATTCCCATTGACTAGTGGTCAAACCAAGCCCTTGTCATTTACACAAGTAGCAAATACAGTTTATAGAGCTATTATAAAAATATTGCAGTGTTTGGTTTTTTTTTGAAAGTGGACAAATTGAGTTGTACATCTTCAAAACTGTGATCAAGCAAGAATGTCACTGCCTGGTTTGGTTTTATTTACTGCTTCCTGTAATTCTCTTCATAACACCAGAGCAAAACATCTTTAATTTTGATAGCATGAAGTATGATGAATAAACTTGCTTCTAGCAAAGATTTTTTTTCCTTAGACAGTTTTCTGCTGTTGTGTGTCCACTGAGTGTGTGGCGGGGTGGGGGCAAGTGGGGCTGTTGTACACTGAAAGCTCAGCTGAAGGACAAGTGAAGCACCCACAGTTCCTGTGCCTGGCCCCTCTCCTGCAGCCTCCACCTGCTTTGGGCTCATTTGAAAAGATTTGAATTTCTCAACTTTTTCATTGTCACAGCTTAGTTTGGCTCAGAATTTAGATTTCTTGTTAAATATTCCTATTTAGTGGAAAAGCTCCAGCTTGTTATATTAGGATGATTTTTATAAACAGATTGTTGCAGATGAAAGCAGAGATCAGATATTCCCACAAGGCTGAAAAAAAATTGAGGGTTTTCTTTCTTCCCCAGCAACGTTGGTCTAGGATCCTTTTATTCTTTATGTAAGCCTTGGGGCTTCTTCAGTTTCAGTTTGAGGATGTATCATGTGTTTTTCTTTTACCAGCAATACTTCTTCCCCAAAAGACTCTAAAGCATGTTTAAAGCCAAGTGCACAAAATTATTTCTGAGCTGATTTCCCTGCACAGTTTTTGCCACAGAGAGTATTAGTATTATCTTACAGAGTCTTAGAGATAATATTAGCTTACTGTATGACTGTGATATAGCACAAAACCATATGTTGCATCCAGTCTGTGAGAGTTGGGACTACACTGTTGGCTTAAAATAGATGTGGATAAATGTGTGTTCATGCATGTATGTGTATTTATGTACATACATGCACTGCTTCTGTCTCCATGAATATAACCTGTGTATATATATATATAAATACATTGAAGCAAAGTTTATGGGAATTCTCTTTTTTTGCTTTGTATTGACATATTATTTAACTCTTCCTGTTGATGTTCTTTAAATTTGTTGTTTGCTGAACAGTTTGTAAAGCACTTTTATAAACACACATATTGCATTTATTGATAGTTTCCACTCAGTAGGTAAAACAGGACACCTATGAAACAGTGAGATGTTGCTTGAGGATTTCATATGTTACCAAAGAAGGAAGAAAAATGAGGGGTTTTAAGTGAGAGGTGAGGAATCCCAGTTAGCAACAGCAGTGAAAGATGCTATGAGTAGACCAAAAATAACTGCTTGATATTCCCTGCCTCAGTTGAGATATAGCCCCAAATGTAGCAACAACAATGTCACACCTCTCAAAGCTGCCCCTGGGTGCCACACCTAGAAGTATTTTTCTTTATTTCAAAAGCTATAGTAAATGCACACCACCACCTCTATATGTACAGTGTGATTTACACCAGTGCAGTTACTGTTTGTTAACCATATGATATTGAATCTTGGTCTTCAGACATGGTTATTAAAATATTTTTTCAACACTGGATTAAAGGCTTATCGATGCAATCACTATTCATGCAAATAAAGATATCTTACAAGTGTTTTAATTTGTAGTTCCTAGTGCTCCCAGGGATATCGTTTTTTCCAACGTGCAATCAACAAGTGTGACCTTGAATTGGAGATCACCAAAATCTATACTTGGCTACTTTCAAAACTACAAAATTACCACACAGTTACAGTCCATCCACTGCAGTGACTGGGAAGCTAAGGAATGTATTGAATATGAGATGCATCAATATTTATTTGAAAATATGGTGGATGACTGGATAGAAGAGACTGTGTATGGACTGAAAAAATACAGATGGTACAGATTTGCAGTTGCTGCCAGTACGAATGTTGGTTATGGCAGTTCTTCACCTTGGATTTCTACGCAAACACTTCCTGGCTGTAAGTAAGGATATCTGCCATGTGTCATAATGCTCTAACAATGTGATGTTCACCTAAATAAGCAAGAACACTTGGTAGAAGTTATTTCTTTATAGGCCTACAGTATTGGTGAAGTTAATACAGATTTATTGCAACTCTTCATGTATGAAATATCATTATATAAATCCTGTGGTAGTATGCATAGTTGACACTGCTTCAGATTTAATGCCTTTTGTATGCTCTACTGTATTTACACAACAGCAATTTCGTTCCTCAGCCATATTCCACATCTAGAATTGGTAAGTCTGAATTTTGGCTATTCTGGATTGATGCGCCGTTTTCAATACATCTTCACGTGTGGGATGTGTCAATGAAAAGCAGTCCTTTTTAAAATTAAGATTTCTTTCCAATTTCATAATCCACCTGAAGAGATTACAAAACAGGGTAGCCATGTAAACACCTACAGGATTGCCATGACACATGTTAGAACTGTTGTGCATCAGCTGAGGATCTCATTTTCCAAGTAAGAGAAGACTTAATTGTCACACATAAGTCATCGTTAGATATTTGAGAGAAAGGTACATGAAACAAATTACTTAGTTGTCATGGGAATGTATGACCTTCCCTCCTAGTCTGTAGGCAGCCTAGATCAGAGCACATATGAGATCCAGCCTCTGGCCCAGGTAGAAGAACTGAGAACCACCATGGGTGTCTTGACTAATTCACAGGTCCTTCACACTTTTCCAAAGTTATCATGATAGACATACCAAGGACCTTAACAGCTGTGCACCAAGGGCTATTCAATGGTCCACATAATTATTTTGTTCCACTCATGTTTTTATAATCATGTGATGTGATTTCAGGAGGCTTTTTACATAATGCTCCTCATAGTATCTGTGCACTCTCTGTATAGTAATACATCAATCTATCCTTAAATACCTCACAATTTTTCTACTAGGTAAGGAAATATTGTCATCTCCATTTGCAGATGAAAAATTGCAGTAGAGAAAGTCTAAGCCCCAAAGGGCAAAGAGATTTGGACACTGTGATAGGGAACATCACAACAGCCCATTTTCCACATGAAGCAAAGAAGCGGTCTTTGGGCTGAGAATTACTGGAATTAGCTGCAGACTCATCTCATGTGCACTTACTTTCTTTGTCCAGGGGTTCTTATGGGGTTGCTATGCCTGTAAATTAATGCAATATTTTAAATGAAAGGGGGAAAAAAACCCCAACACAAACACCAACCCCCTGCCCCCCGAAACCATATAACCACAGATGGAGCAGAAAATAGCTAACAGAAGTGTGCAACTATAGAGCCAGCAGCTCTTGGGAGTTTTCTTACTGTTAGATGGATAGATCTCAGCTGTTGACATATGCAAATACTTCTTTTCAAAAAATTCTTGCTGAGTTTAGGAAAGTTGTAGATTTAAAACACATACAATCACATAAAATTAGGTTCCTTTTTATGATTTCCTCTCTAGACAGTGATAATTTGGTTTAAGAGAGCACTAGTTTCCAGTCAGTCCCACGGAGGAGGTGGTAGTTAAAAGTATAAAAATCTCATTATACTGTCCAGGCCCTTCCCATGCCAATACAGTGTTGTTCTCAGCAGTAGGTTTTTTGTGTGCTCTGTTAGCTAGTTTCACTTCTATCCCACCACCATTTGTTAAAAAAGTTCCACCGGTCCTTCCAACCCTGGTGTCTGGGGCTACTGGCCTGTGTCTGTGATGAGGGAAGTGGGCAGCAACACATTTTCTGTGAGCTAAATCAGTGACAGGTCAAGAGATGAGCAAAACACACCTCCATAGAGTCAAGAAAGCATGGTCACTATTCCAGATACCATGGCTGGGCAATGTTTTTTTTTGCTGGGGTAATGGCAATCAGCTGAGGAGGAAAAAAAGAGGACGGTGACATGTCACAGCTGGGTAGCCAGCTGGCAGCTCCAGTGTGCTTCAGCAGTGATGGGAGCTCCCTGAGCAGTGGGTGATCTTTAGCAAGGGCATGTCTCTAGCTACCTGACCTCATCCTTTCCAAAGACTAGTCTTTAGAAATATCATTAAACAGACTAAAAAACCTTAGTACCCTTCTTTCTTTAGCCTGTAGCAGGGAAGAGACATTCGGGTTGCACAAAACAGATCAGGCACCCTGGGGAGCCCTGCAGTGTATCCAGAGAACAGGTGTCGATCGCCATCTCCTTTCCCTCCTGGACAGGGCCAGGCATCCTCTGGATTAGCCTGCTGGTACACAGCCAATATACAGGGTCTGTTAGGGCTTAAGGGTGCTTAGCTGCTATGTAAAATACCCTGAGTACTTAGCCCATAAAATCGATGGGAGTTGTGTTTGCAGATTTAAGGGCAGAAGGTAGCCACTGTTTCTGATTTTCAAGAGATGCCTCTGTAAGACATTGTTTCAAGTTACCTTGGTTGCGAAATAATAGTCAAATGATTTTGCCTCAGAAATAATTGGGTTCTCAGAAATTTGTGTTTCTCCCAAGCCTAAAGAAAATATTATAGTCATTATAATCAGGAAGTTCCAACATTTAAGCTGAAAACTCATTTTCCAGAATATAGAGATGAAAATTCAACAACAGCAAAAATTACATAACAGAAACCCTAAATATTCTGTACCAGTGCTGAGGATTTGACTGTTGTGCTAAATTAGAAATACCTAATAAACCTGAATATCCATTGACAAAGATATTTGTTTCAGTTGTTCATTACGAAGGTAAATTTAAGGCTACAGGAATTCTTTTTGGCTGTGTTCTGTACTGAAAGTGGTTATAGCATTACTCCATGGAAAATGTTACAGGTTGTTCAGCACAATCCAGTTCTCCCTTCACAGAGATAAACTATTCAGTTTACAGGTTATCCTCACAGGAATTGTCCTACTGTCTCATAAAGTAGTTTGATGGCACTGTTATTACTTAGCTGATGGATTACCCAAGAGCAAAATCTACTCTGCAAGATTAAATATTTTCAACATAACTTAGATTTATTTAGTTACCAGTACAGAAAGGGAAAGGGCAAGAAATGTTTTCCATAGCTAGGGAAACTTTGTTCCCTCACACCTGCGTTTACCCTGAGTTTCACTTGTACATTTATAAGAAAAATAGGATTGTCCAAAATTTTATTTTCTAAGAGAAAATCATTTTAGAGGGTCAATGTTAGATGGAAAATGAATGGCAATGAGATCACTGACCTCATTTTGGATCTTGTACAGTTACACAATGCAGTGCTTTTTTGTAAACTGCCAAGTCTCATAATGCCAGGATATACAGAAATACAAAGGAAAATCCCAGATGTTTGAATATCCCACGAAGGCTACGACATAGATGCATGGGGCAGAGGGTTATGCTTCTCTTTTCAGCACCTTTCCCAATCCCTGCTGATACCCAGTTGCTTGTTTACTTTAATAAATGTTTCTGTGTTGTGAAACATTTGCCCTTTCTTCTGGCAAATTTTTTATGAGAGAACTTGTTTTTCTTTGTTCCTTTCATTCTCTCAGAACTAACCATTGGAAAGTAAATATGATCTAGTATAAGATATAAATGTTTACATACAGGTAAAAGTAACCTAGGTGATTATAAAATTAAATAACTGAACCTCACACTTAATTTTTCTTGGGAAAAAGAAAAAAAAAAAGCTGGTCTTAACCAAATTGGCAAGCGTGAATTTCTGTTAGAAGACTGGAGTATTCAGTCTTATTTTTGAGGATTATGCTAAATGATGGGCTATCCAGACTTATCTTCAAGCTAACACACTTAACTGCTGCCTTAGCATCAGGACACAGATGGATGGGAAAGATGACCCTGACCTCCATAAGACCCACATTCCTGTGCAAGGATAGAAGCATGATAATCAGGAAATGATGGTTATTAGTTACAGAAAATGCATTATTGTGAAAACCAGGAGAAAAGTGCTTATGAGAGGAAGTGATTGGATTATGGGGGAATGAGAGAATAAGACTAGGTCATTTCTACTGAGTAAATTGCTGTGATTTATAAGAGAAAGGGTATAGTGATATCACGGCCTTGTATTGACTAGATTCATTTCACAAACAAACTTAAATCAGAATGTGACAGTTACCCACTGAAGCAAACGCAGTTTTTAAAAAGATGGGTTTTGTAGGACATGAGACACATTAGACACATTTCGTTTTTCTAGTTTTCTTTCCAACTAAACAGATTATTTCAGAAAATATTCCTAAATTTCAGTACCATTCAGCTACTGTCTGATATAGCACTTTTCATGATGAAAATAAACCAAGTATTAATGTATTTTATGTAAGTATCTTAAATACAGCATACTCAGTTATCATTTCCTTGCAAAGATATAAAAATGCATCAAATATAAACTGCAGAAGAAAATTATCCGTATAAATAACTTCAGGTTTGATGATTTGTAGATTATGCTTTACAATCTTACACCATCTTTCTCTAATGCATAAACCTGAAGTGGCTTCTGAAAAAAAAATATGAAAGATTAAACACTCCATTAATGCTATAAAAAATGATGAAAAATTGTCTTTGGAAACAAAGTCTTGAGAAGCTATGCATATAATTTTATACTGTTTTTTCAGAAATGTCATTTGGTGATAAAGGTAATACCACTGCCATAGTTACTGAAAGCATTGTTTACACTGAGAGATGCTGTTTGAGCAATAAGTCTAATACGCATTACCTGCAAAATAAGCTTAATTTGTGCTAATTCTAGTTTTCATGGAACATACCCTTGTATTTTGTTTTACCCGTTCTAGGACCCCACTCAACAGCCAGTCTTCTCCGAGCACTCTCTTCTTTCACCACCCCTCCTGTGCTTCCATAGTTCATTCACTTCCTCTCCTCATTCAGTTGTCCCATGCTATTCAGTATTTTGGGGGACTGCTTCCAATGGTTGAATTTGATCCTGCCTAGAAAGTCTAGTATATTCCTGCTAATCCCAGCACAGCAATCTACCTCCTGTATCCAATACCCTAAGATCTTCATAGCATCTTAACTCCCAAATCTTCATGTTTTATTCTGCAACCATGTTTCAAAATTTTCATCTTCACAGTGCAAAATGTTGTAATTTCTCCTCATTAATCTTTCACACATAATTTCAATAGCTATATACCTCCTTCAATGCTATTTTTCCTTTTCCTAACCTGTTTCTATCTAAAATAGCCTTGTATGCACTCTGATTTTCCTCATTAAGCCCTCTTACCTAATGATTAGTGGTAAAAAAATACATATTCATGCATTAATCATGTTTGAGAAAAGACACTGCATCTGATTCGTATTAGGGTAGATATGAACACTTTTATAATTTTTTATAACAGATTGTTCACTGATATGTGTTACTCATAGTTGTATTTTTTGTGGTAGATTAAAAAAAAAAGGCACCACGAGGTTCTGGAAATATGTACAAATCTGTTGTTGCTTCTATAACAGACTGTTCACTGATATGTATCACGGTTGTCTTTTTTTTGGTAGTAGAACTAAGAAGAAAAGGCACCATGGAGTTCTGGCATTATCTACAAATCTGTTGTCACTTCTATTCCAAATTTTATTTTCCTGAAATTTACCATGGTTGTTATGAGAAAGTAGTAGCATTTACTGACAAGTGCTGTGCTGTTGTTATAGTTTCATTAATTTCTTCATGAATAAGAAATAACCAGGTTAATTCACATATCACCTTGACAAAAGGAAATTTTAGGAAAATCCCATTTCCTAATGTGAACATTCTTGACCCTTACAACTCCTACCACTTTTTTTGTGTGTTTTCTAGGATTTCTCAACATGTTAAGAATAAGTTGAATTGAAACCTAGAAAATATTTTTTTCTGTATACAATTATTTGTATTAATACTTTCCAACATTGCTGGAAATTTTTTCTAGTATGCAGAAGACCTTGTGTTTTCACAATTTCTTGTTCTTTGAATGATTCATTTGACATAAGCAGGTATATTATGCTTGTCTTCTTGTCTAAATAATTGTATATATTTTGCCTGTGTCATGTAAAATTCTTATAAATAGCTTGTAATTTTAAAACCCTATAATTTCAGTTTAAGATGAAATTGTAGGGAGTTCATACTCTAGAGAAGTTGTAGTAATTGCAATAAAATTGTGTTTCTAAGTTACACTGTATGCTTTATATATGAGAAAGAAAATATGTTGTAATTATTTAAGCAATCTATAATGGTAAATGTGTGAAAAATATTTATTTTCAAATTGATAAATAATCTCTACTGGCCACTAAAATTACTGGGTTATTTGTTGTGCACTTCTTTGTCTATGATTCACATACATATTTTTTTCTACAGCTCCAGATGGTCCTCCAGAAAATGTGACTGTTTTAGCTACATCTCCTCACAGTATTAATATCAGCTGGAGCGAACCCGTCATCATTACTGGACCGACATGCTACCTCATAGACATTACCTCAGTAAGGCAACTCTTGTTTTGTTGTCGGTAGTTATACAGATGTTTGGTGATATAAATACCACAGGAGATTTTCTTATAGAAATTACAGGGCACGCATAAGCTGGATAGAAAAACAATATGACTGTGTATATTTCCAGATACACTCCACATAAGAATTAATTGTACATGCATACATTTCTTAATGGGAGATAAATTAATTACTTGATATTAAAAGATGTCTGTTAATAAGAGATCTTGGATAAAAAAAGTGTAGCTGTAAATGTGTACAGGAAAACAGTAGCTGAGCTTTGTGGAGGGGTACCTCTTTCTAACAATAATGATGATGTTTACCAATAAAAATAAGAATGGACTTTTTTTTCCTTTGGTGGAGGGAAAAGATCGTTGTCATGATTTTACAAACCAGAGTGGAGAGCCTAGAAAAAAGAAATGACTTGCAGAATGTTAGAACACACCAGAGGGCAAACTCTAAAGTCAAACTAGATTTCCTACTTTCCACTTGGTGCTCTGTCCATCAGATTAGCTGTATTTTGATAGCACAGCAATAACACTTCTTTCTCCTTGATCTTTATAAGAAAAAAAAAAAGCTGACATAAGAGAAAAGCTCTAGTGGCCTTTCTCTTTTCATCCTCTACTACCCTTACAATACTACTTAAACCAACCATTAATAAACCTTATTTCCTGCCCTGTGGCAAGATACGAAACTTTCTAAGTTCGAGCACATGTTCTTCCAGAAGTTATACAGACACAGCTATCAGCAAAAATGGGAAGCAGTTTACCAGCTTCAAAATCCTGAATCCGTATGTTAGCTTTGAAGTATTTAAAGGCTTTAAATAGAAAGTTCCTTGAATTTTCTGAGGTGAGACTAAGACTACTATGTGTGTATTTTCAATGTTTCTGAATTGGTCATAAGAATTACAGATGAACTAAAATATTAATGCTGAGGGTTTTGTACAATCAAAATTTCTAAGGAGATTGTTAGAAAGTACCGATATTTTTAAGCTCCTTAGTAAAGTTATGAGAGTAATGTGTAGTCCTGCTATTTTCTCTTCCTCTAACTTCATTGTACAATATGTAGAGTGCAATCTGTTCCATTCTGAGCACACTTACCACAGTAGTAGTATGACAGGACAAAGGATGTACAATAACAAGGAGGATATAAACAGAGAGGAAATGGTTCCTTAGTCTGTTGGGTAGGTCATTAGAAACTACACTACAATTTTTATTTCTCCTATACTCAAGTTAGAGAAGACTTTTTCCTCATGAAAATTTCCTGTTGCTTTTGACTAAACACTGTATAGTGCATCAATAGAAAAAAATATTTTTATGCTTTTGATAAAACTTCCAAATTACATTTTCAAAACTTGATTTTTTGTGTGTGTGATATATAGTCAATTTATATTTGAACAATTTCTCCTCTGTCTGGTAACTCCTGAATTATAAACAGGATGTCATTTGATAGGAGGTTCCACATAAATATGAGAAAAAACTTCATGCAGAGGGTGACAG
This sequence comes from Brachypteracias leptosomus, assembly GCA_013401335.1. Lineage (NCBI taxonomy): Eukaryota > Metazoa > Chordata > Aves > Coraciiformes > Brachypteraciidae > Brachypteracias > Brachypteracias leptosomus. The sequence continues at coordinate 123,913 of VYZX01007377.1, read as the reverse complement.
AACACTGGAACAGGCTGCCCAGGGAGGCTGTGGAGTCTCCTTCTCTGGAGACATTTAAAACTCACCTGGATGCTTTCCTGTGTGACCTGATCTAGGTGATCCTGCTCCGGCAGGGGGATTGGACTAGATGATCTTTCGAGGTCCCTTCCAATCCCTAACATTCTGTGATTCTACAGTATGAAAATGTTATAAATACCTATCATTATCAGTTACAGTAAAATTCCTAAAGTAAGAAGAACTATGGAATGTTTCATGTGAGCCTGCCAGCATTCAGAAGGAACTTAAAAACTGGTTTTAAGTGTTGAGTTTGGAGGGCTTTGGTTTTGTTTTTACAAGTGGGTTTTATATATATTTTAGATATCAAGCTTTATGTTTAGGGATTCCTTGT
>VYZX01007377.1:105055-117099 GCA_013401335.1 Brachypteracias leptosomus | reverse complement strand
ACACATCACTAATGATCAGCTTTGTACTCTGGATCACCAGTTCATGTGCCAGCAAAGCAGTCTGTGACACATCGTCACAGGTACAAGACTAAATCTCTTAATTCCACTTCTTGTATTGCTTATTTGGCTCAGATGAAAGGTCCAGTTCTGCAGGGGGAGCTTGATAGAAGTTTTTGTGTTAAATCCTTTAAAATGATCAGACTAGAATATGAGACGAGGTGACTCATCATGGGCTTGGTTTTCTCTTTTTATAAGAGCTACATTACAAGTGTTGAAGTGTCACTGTACTTAAGTTCGTAAAGAAGTATGAAGTAAGTTCTAGCAAAGTGTGAGTGACAAAAGGAGTGTTTCAGCATTCATTGTTGCTTCAAATATATCCAGATTTGGCCAACTTGAAGCTATTACAAATATTCATTAAAACAAGTTTGTTTTTTTTTAAGGTGTATGCAATTAATGGTGCTGGTGCAGGGCCAAAAATTCAATTGAAAATAACCATGGATATCAAAGGTATGTCTCATAAAGTGCCCTTTAGCTGAAATCTCTATAAATGCTGCAGAAATTGCTGTTCTACTTGTGAGTACACAGCTGTGTGTCTATTATTTAGAGGCTGCATAATGTAGGAACAGGAACATATAACTGATAGCCTTGAGTTGCAGTGCTCAGTTTTGCTGTTTATCACTGATCATTTGCTATTTGTATCTGAATGATACTGTAAAACGTGCTGATCTTTAAGTAATTATTGACTACAGTATTTTAGTTACCATCAGCAAATAGCTTAGAAGAATATCACAGAGCTAAGTATGCAGTATCACGGTTGTGGAAATAAATACAGTCATTGATTGAAATTCATTGGAAAACTAAGACTCAGTCTTTTTATTGTTTTCTCTTTTAATTGAAAACCGATATGCAGAGGCATTTCTCACAATGCAGTTTTTAGAGGCTTAAGACATGAAGTAGAACATCAAGTTGTCCCTGAAAATATGCTGAAGATTTGTCTTGTGTAACTCAGCTATGTGCCTGAACAAAGTACTCATAATGAAAACATTTTAGAACAAAACTCTGTGGTATATCTTTGTTTAAAAACAGAACCACCACGGCCTAAAAAGAAACCAGCACCAGTTTATGATACCAATGGGGCATTACTCGTCACAGCTACAACAATTACAATCAGAATGCCAATATGTTATTACAGTGATGATCATGGTCCTATCAAGAAGATACAAGTTCTTGTTGCAGAAGCTGGAGGTAGAATTTTATAAGTTATCTTGAAAACTGTCTTCAGGGGTTTTTATTTCTTTATTTTTGGGCTGCTTGTCTTTTTTCTTTCTTTTTTTTCTTTTTCTTTTTTTTTGTGTCTTGGGTTTCAGTACTTTCACATTAGAAAACAGCTAACAAAGTCACTTTAGCTGTGGCAACAGTTCTAACAGCAAAGTATCTTTCACAGTACCCGTGGGCTGGGTACTGGATTTTGGGAACATTTGCCAATGAAGAGTCAGCCATGCTGTTTGAAGTCACCAATATTATTTTAGCCCAGTTGTTATCATTATATTTCTTTTATTTCCTATTTCCTTGAAAAAAAAAAATATATATTTGGCATTTGTGAAAGGTAACTAAATCTGAAACTTTTTTTTGCAAGGTTATTTTTCTGTTGCTGTTAGTGTTGCCTGTAAAAGAGTGCCGTCATGTGCAGTTGATATTTCCATTTCATAACGGGGGCAGAGGGATTTATATAAATCCCTTCTGTGGACTGTGGGTTAGAATGTGTATTTCCTTCTATGGACTGATGAGCATTTACTCATGTGAACAGTGCCATGATGCTCTTTTGGGTAATTGCCTACCAGTGTGAGTGGGAGTTTCATGATAGGGCAACTTATGGTCAGACTTATTTTACCTAAGAATATCAAACTCCAGGTGTTTAATAACCTTGTTTTGCTTGCATTCAAAGTGTAGAAGTAAAGCATTCACATGAAGTTTCTCATCTTTTTCTGAATTTTGCATTTTAGCACTAATCCTACAGACATTTACTGCATAGCTATTGGTACGAAGATTCTCTTGAGCTGGTAGATATGCAAATGCCATATTAAGCAACATTTTGAAAAAATTTTTCCTGAGTTGCTGAGTACTGTCCACTTACAGAAATCTAGTAATTGCAATTATTAAACAGCCTTTACTAATTTATAAAACAGTCTTTACTGTCTTTACAGTAAAAACTATTTACTGCCTTTGTTAGCCATGCTCAGAGTCAAGTGGCTTGTACAAGTGGTATCCTCTACAGACAGAGTTCATGTGTGAGACTGCCCCTGAAATTTTCTAGTTGTAGTTCAGTTAATTTACTCCGTGTTAACAAAATATAGATAGTGTGGATAATAAGGAAATTTGGATTCAAGTGCAAATACAGATAGACTTAGTTCTGTAAATGACACTGATAGCATGCTAAGCTCTTAAAAGAAATAATTTCCTATTTAACTTTTCTAATTGCAATCTGGTTAGAATGTAATTTGCATCTGACTATTTCTTTTCCTGACAATAGCTCAGCATGATGGGAATGTTACTAAGTGGTATGATGCCTACTTCAACAGACCGAGACCATATTTTACCAATGAAGGCTTTCCAAACCCACCATGTGTAGAAGGAAAAGAAGATCTGAGTGTCAAAGAGGAGGTATATGTCATAGGTGCTGATACAACATGTATGATACCAGGCAGTCAAGACAAAATATGTAATGGCCCATTGAAACCAAGAAGGCAATACCTGTAAGTACATTTGTCTCTATGTTTGACAAAGAGAAAAGTTTAAGTGAAATATACATTTATACAAAATGTGTAGTTCAGTTATGAAAAGGTGGAGATCAAAATGATCTTCATGTGTCTCTAATTTTAAATAAATATAGGAGACAATTTTTTTTAAAATGCTTCAGGTAACAAAAATGCTTACTGAGTTCTTTAATTAAATAAGCCCGAATTCAAGATAAGTAATTCATATAGTTTGATTTAAGATACTGACACTGAGTCCTTGATGTCTATCATAACATCACTTTAGCAGGTGAATAATGATTTCAGCTCATGTTATACTAAACCTGAAGAATAGTTTTTAGTTTCTAAGTGAAATATTTAATAAAATGCACATAAAGTTTCATTTAATTAGTCTTCTTGGTTTTATTTCACAGATTTAAGTTCAGAGCAACTAATATTAAAGGACAGTTTACAGATTCTGACTATTCTGACCCTGTGAAAACATTAGGTAAGGAGAGTGTCACTTGCTTAAGTATTTCTGTATTTCAAAAGAAGCTAGACAACTTCTTGTTTCTTTTTAGCACAGTGGTTTCCCTGAGGTAAATAATCTCTGTTTTTGTTGAACCTAGCTTAACCAGAATGTCTGAGGAAACATATCCATTCCTTGTATGTCCTTTTGAGGTTGTCAAGAGGTCTTACCACAGCCTGGACTGTTAAATGAAAAAGCAACTTTGACAAAGTCCATTAGCAGAGATTCAGTTATACCATTAAAAATACTATTTTGCCAGCACAGCTCATCTTGCTTGTTGAACTTCCAGAAGCTATACTGTTTGTGCAGTTTCCCTCTGTGTTGGATGTAGAGCTAGTATTGCATACTCTTTGCTGGGTAAAAAAATTGGCTGGATGACTGGGCCCAGAGAGTTGTGTTAAATCCAGTTGGCTGCTGATCACAAGTGGTGTTCCCCAGGGATCAGTACTGGGGCCAGTTCTGTTTAATGTCTTTATCAATCATCTGGATGAAGGGATTGAGGGCACCCTTAGCAAGTTTGTAGACAACAGCAAGTTGGGCAGGAGTGTTGATCTACTTGAGGGTAGCAAGGCTGAACAGAGGGATTTAGACAAACTGGATTGATGGGCTGTGGCCAGTCGTATGACGTTCAACAAGGCCGAGTGCCGAGTCCTGCACTTGGGCCACAATATTTCCATGCAATGCTACAGGCCTGGGGAAGAGTGGCTGGAAAGCTGCCAGCAGAAAAGGACCTGGGAGTACTGATAGACAACTGGCTAAATATGAGTCACCAGTGTGCCCAGGTGGCCAAGAAGGCCAATGACATCCTGACTTATATCAGCAATAATAGTGTGGCCAGCAGGGCTAGGGATGTGACTTTCCTCCTGTACACAGCAGTGGTGAGGCCACACCTCGAATACTGTGTTCAGTTTTGAGCACCTCACTACAAGGAGGACAGCAAGGGGTTGTTTAAACTGGAGAAAAGGAGTCTCAGAGGAGACCTTATCACTCTCTTCAACTACGTGAAACAAGGTTGTTTGTTAGTGAGATGAAAGCCAGTCTGTTCTCCCAAGTAACAAGCGGTAAGACAAGAGGAAATGACCTCAAGTTGCACCAGGGGAAGTTTAAATTGGACGTTAGGAAACATTTCTTCACCAAAAGGGTTGTAAAGCACTGAAACAGGCTGCCCTGGAGAGTGGTGGAGTCACCATCTCTGGTTAAAAGATGTGTAGATGTGGTGCCTAGGGACGTGGTTTAGTGGTGAACTTAGCAGTGCTGCGTTAACGGTTGGACTCAATAATACTAAGGATCTTTTAAAACCTAAACTATTCTATGATTCTATTCCAGTGAGCCTAGTGCAGGAATCCTCTTGGCTGCAGATCATTCCTTCTAGTGGCAGCTCATCTGAGGACATGACCCTTTATCCCTTCATCCTTTAGATACAGATGAGGTTCCATATTAATTAATAAATTAGTACTGTCTAGTAGAATCCATCTGGTTCTGATGTCACTGGCCAGTAGGCCAGCAGTTATGAGGTCTTAAATCCAGCATAAAGTCCTCCATGATAGTGTTGATCTACCCTCAAACTTGGGAATGAAGACTGTCATAGCAGATCACAATAAGATCTCTAAGTTCTTTTAATATACTGGTAAGCCAAAACTTACTTAGCTAAGCATTAGCCCTGACTTTCTGAAAAGGGATCCCAAGACAACTGGATGAGTACCCAGAAGAATTTTAGTGGGCACATATTTTTCATTTGGCATTCGTCTTCTGTGATATGAGCTCTCTTATTCATCTAATCTATGTTAGAAATTCGTTACATGATCTGATACTGAAGTTCCTGAAATGCTAATTCACTACCTGAATATTCTGGAAGGATCTGCCACTATTTCTCTAGCCCTGAATGTTTCGGAAAGTGCAACACAAAAGTTGTCTTTATATATTCTGAGTTTAAAATTTCTAAACACGTAAAGCAAATAGTTTGCCAGGTAAGGGAAAGACAGTGTGCCCAGTCAGGAAAAATAAGTCTATTGGAAATGAGTCTAACTGTATCCAGTCCTCTGGGCAACTTCCTTCTTTCTAACAGAAAAGACTGCAAGGCTTAAAGAAACCATGCTTTAGCGGCAGGCAGATAGTGTAGTTCACTCACTTCTGCATTGTCACTGAAAACTTGTGACATGTTCTTCTTTGATGTAGATCATAAAGAAGCAAAATCTGTTTGTATTTGTTGAATAAAATGTAATAGAAAAAAAAATAGACCTGATGAATTCCTCAGATATGGGTGGCTCCTCATAACCATACAGTGCCTTCTGTGCTAGTTTGACTTCAAGCACTGCTTTTAATATGGGCACTACAGCAAATTCTTGTTTGGCCTTAACTTCTAAATTTCAGATGCTATCTAGCAAGAAACAAAACTTAAGTGGAACAGCTAAAAGTTCCTTCTATGCTTTTTTACAAGTGTTGTGAAATTAACATCAAATTGATATATCACAAGTGATGCAGGTACTGCAGTTGTGTGGTCTTGAAGATATAGGACTGACAATGCCATTACCAATGTCATCTTAAGTGAATAAAGGAAGTTAGATTTTTTTTTCGGACACATTTTCTCTTGAGATATGTAACCTGAGGAGCCTTGCCCAAGTGTTTTCTTATAGAACATGTTTTAGTTATATGAACTTCAAACTTACTTTAGAAGCATAACCCAGAAACCATACCAGAAAGATCGGTAGCTGTTAGATTCCTCTGTGACCAACTACTTCTATTCCACTTGTAATAACAGCATCTTTTAAGAAGAAATTTATGCTGCCCAAAATCAGAATTGCAATTTAATTTTAAATAAATTACCTTTTGTAATAATTAACTGAAATTTGCATTTTTCCAACATTACACTTTTATTTTAGTAGATAAAACACTAATTTGAATTTCAGCAAAGGTATTCATGACCATTCAAAGAACTCTACATTCTTTTGGTTTCTAAGTCTCCTTATATAATAGGTAGGTCTTTGATCTGGGAAACCAGAAAGCTAACCTTGTATCTGTGCAATTTTAACACTGCATGTTAAATATGTTTGAAGAATAAAAACCTATGAAAAAAAACCCCTATGAGTTCTCTGTGACAGATATCAGATGCTCTTCTTAAACTATAGGACTTTTGCTGGGGAGAAACACTGAAGCAGAAATTATTGGAATACACAGCTGCAATAATGGGGTTTTTAATTATAGTAATGGATACATTTTAATATGGTGCTCCCACTCAACCATACTTGGAGTACCACAACTCTCCTCTTGAGCTGGAGAAGTGGAGTTTCTTCCTCATAAGCCATGACTGACATTGCAGAAGTAACATCCATACTGCAATGAAAGGTCAGGATTTTTCCATGAGATAATTAAGATGTAATGACAAATACTTTTGAAACTTCAAGGCAGCTTATAACCTTTTCATAAACTCTGGTAGCTAGTTCAGGAAACCATCATGGGGCAGCTGGTGGTCCTGTCTAAGTGTAGGTTTTTCCATGTGAAATGCAAAGCTGATGAGACAGGAAATGATCAAAATGGGGGTTCTTGACACTGCCTTTTGCATAGAAACCTACCTTATTCTATTAACCTGCCAATATTCTAATATTGCNTCAACACTCTCTGGGTCCTAGTACTGCTGCATGAGGGCTGTATGGGGAAAATCAGCTCAGACAGACCCACTACAGTTATCATCATCTATTGAGTTGCAGCACCTCAGAATTATACACGGTGTCTTCTGTTTTATCTCCTTTCTTTTGCTCATGATCATCTCTACAGATGTGTGTAGTCCTTCCCTGTTGCAAAGAAGTAGGAGAAAATGTATTTTTTTATTCTTCATGGGTATTCTGCCAGCACTGTTTTGTTCAATAACATCAGCAATGTTTGGACTGATGTTAACTGTAGGGTTTAACATTGACTTCATTGTTTAGTGCAAAACAGATAGAACTGTTGTAAAGGTTCCTCAGGAAATTCTTCTGTTCTTCTTCCACATTACTAAGATACGTATCTTATCACAGAGATCAGTGAGTGGCAGGGACTTTTTCATTCCTTTTCTCCATGCAACATTTTTTTATCTACTTGCTTTTCTATTTTCTTTCTCAAGCCTAAATCATTCTTACCTTGTAGTGTCCAGTGTCGCATCTGAAACTTTCATTTGAATTTTAGTCATGTTCTCCAATATGCATGCAGTCCAGATCATCTGCAATATACTTTCTAATCCAAAAATCAGAGTGTTTTGAGAGAAGCAAAGCTAGAACATTGGTATTTCCCAGCGTGTCTCTGGTAGGATGTTGTCCCTTGAGTGGGAAATCTCAGTTTCATGTGGCAGGAAGCAATACATTTTTCTGTCCTTCCTGGAGGCTGGACAGGAGCTACATATGCTACAGTGGACCAGCAAGTGGAGGTGAATGCCAGCACAGGGGATCAATACCAGCAGTAGTAATCTGTTGCTTTTCTTATTTTCACTATATGCCTAAAGAAAAAAGAGGCTGTTATTTTTGAGATAGGGACAGGATTACCAGGAAGGGTGGGAAATCAAGTAAGTCTCAGAAATATAGCCCCAAAGAGGTTCAAAAAGAGATCTAGAAACTACTAATCTAAATTGTTTATCAGTCTCTGAATGAGCCTTCATTCTCACCTGGAAGGACTGATTAGAATCCCAGAACCTTTACCTTTTCATCATAGAGGCCTGTACAGTTACTTTTGACCTGCTGGTGGTTGTTCCTAACAATATCACCAATTTCCACATAAATAAACAGCATGAGTTAATGTTCAGTGAGGCAGATTATTCCAGAAAGTTCAAATCTGATCACTAGGTGTGTTCCTTCAGCATCCTGAGGAGAGTATCTCCAAAAAAGCCTCTTTTATTTTGTGCCTGTGCGTGATGGGTGCAAGCCTCATGACTTTAGAGTTGTGTCCCTTCCTTTTCCACTTCTGGAGTTTGATTACTCCTAGCTGTTAGAGCAGGAAGTCTGTTCTTGGCTGCACAGAAACTGAAGCAGGAGCCCAGCTCAGGCCAGCGTTCAGATAGATGTTACTGCAGCATAGACCTACCTTAAACTGCTTAGCAGGTAAAACTGAAAAGCACCAGGGGATGGCTGCACAAAAAGCTGTAGACATACACTATTGGTGTTATGTATTACATAGATCAGCGATGCTTAGGAACCTTTACATAAATTGTTTCTGGTTTTGCTATATTTTTCTTTTCTGAGCAGCTCTTTGACTGACACAAAACTGATGCAGTTGTACAGAGAGAAGAGTCTCTCTCTCTCATTGCTCCCTCATTTCACCCTGTTATAAATGTAAAAATTGTAGTGAATCTATGAAATCTTAGATTTCCACTTTCTGTTGCAGGTGAAGGACTGTCAGGAAGATCTGTAGAAGTTATCCTTGCTGTTACTTTGTGTATACTTTCAGTTGTTCTTTTAGTGGCAGCAGTATATGCTTTTGCAAGGTGAGATTTATGTATCCTTGCCATGCTATGTTTGCAAGCACTCATTAAAGATGTTTAAGAGTTGAAAGAGTCCTATAAATAGAACCAATCTGTCATTTCAAAATGTATTGCATTTTCTCTTTCTTTTTTTTTTTTTCCTTTGTCATTTACGTAGAAACTTAGGGAAGGGCTCACAAAGGCTTTAGTCTAGTGAAGGATACCTCCATAGATGAAGGAGAAAAGCTAGCTTCTCCAGGGGGTAAATCAGAGCCTATCTTACCTTTTCAAAGACACTTCTCTATTGACTTGAGGATAAAGATTAGAGTGTCAGCTGACTGGTGTTAGCACGATGGCTAGCCCTATTAAAAGCTTGATATGAAGTAAATACTCTAAATTCTGTTTTCTGTCTTATTAATAAATGTATCAATTAAATACATTGAAGCCTCACATGTAAAAAATTCTCGACAATGTAACTGCTGGATTGGACTAAATTACACTGTTGGAAGGGAGAGCACAATAAAGGCCAAGGAAGGATTCCCAGCAACCATTTTTCAGTTTCAGACTAATCAAAGTATTGACATATATATACATCCTTAAATCTTTTGCATGTTTATTTTTCACTATTATTTTCTGTTTAGAATTCGGCAAAAACAAAAAGAGGGAGGCACATACTCCCCACGAGATGCAGAAATTATTGACACTAAGTTCAAACTGGATCAGTTGATCACAGTGGCAGACCTGGAGCTGAAGGATGAAAGATTTACACGGTAAGCGTACTCCTTAGGCAAAACAGTAGTCCAAAGGGGCTGTAGCCATGACCCCTTTCTGACCTTTGCTTGTTTGGAAGTATTTGTGGTGTTCTTATTTACACAGGTCACTGAGATCCTCTTTCAAAGAATGACCTCCATCCTCAAGACACTTCTCACTAGCTTTTAGAAAATCACTTAATCTTCAGCTCTTTTTACAACAAGATAAAGATCTAAGTGCAAATCACTGTTTAATTGTGTTAGCTAAAGAAGGGCTACACATTTTTAAACATGCAGAATTTCTGAGTTTTTTGGATGGCCCAGTTTTACATAGACTGCAAACCTACATAAGCATTTTGAAAGAGTCAGACTCACAGAAATCCTGGTGAATTAATTCAAGAACAAATCCATCATTATTTAATTGATATTGAGAAAGTGGGGGTTTTTTTCACAAAGAGATTTGCATAACATCTGAGTTTCTGTGGAGCTCAACACACTGGCTCTCCTGACATCTGCTCCTTTAAGGTGCATGCAGCAATTCCAAGTTATTCATATTTTCTGTCCAACAAAGAATCTTGTCACAAATATTTATCAGAAGAAAAACTGATCTTTCTGACTGCCAGAAATATGGATATTATTCACCAAATAAATATAATAATGGTTCTCAATAATATATGACATCCAACTGAGTTAGAATTGTTTGGTGAACATTCTTTACCTGCCTGTATTTTCCCTGCTGTGTCACAGATGAAACACTGTGGTAGGCAGTCTCCTTAAAGATGAGAAGCCTAAAATAGTCTTGCCCTAGCAGTCAGGCATCCTACTGTTGCAGCCTAGGAATAGCTGGGAGATGAAAGGTTGTAGCTGTTGACCTGTTTTGTTTGAGTGTGTATATGTCTATGTGTGTGGTACATAGTAAGTTGATTGCATGTACAAACCTGTTCAAGATAGCGCACACAGGAGTGGCTGCTTGTAACAGATGAGAAAACATACTGCAAATCATCTGGAAATCATCGACGTAATGGATGTGGTATGTTCGGTGTGGTCATTCAGACAGTGTTTAGTACCTGCTAATAACAGTGGAAAACATTCTCTGAAGGCAGAGCCATTGCCAATGCGCTGTGATAACTGTGACTTGTATAAATTATCTTGATGGACCCTCAAAATGGCCTTGTTTCCAAACTGTTAGCTGAATAAGAATGGTACTAATTTTGTTTATGTACTAAACTATTAATGGATTTTACTTCCAGATACTCTTCATTTTTCTTTAGACGCAAGGAGATATTTGTCATCCAGTAAGTTTTTGTATTATTGAAGCAACATGGTGTGTTTTCCATTCTGTTCTCTTAACCTGTGTGCTACCATACTACATTGAATGATATAGTTAATCAAAATGAAGTGTCCATCTTTGCAGCTATACTAATGACAAACAGTGGTATTTGTCTTCATGAAAACATGTTTATTTTTTGCCCCTAGTGTTAAGGTACAACAGTTCCGCAACTATTTTGAAATAAACCAGGGCAATTTTTATATGGAAATTATAACTCGTTATGGTAATACAGCACTGATATATACAACCTGTCCTTGAAGCAAGTGTAGTGCATATGTGACATAAGAAATATGCTGTTTCTTTCCTTTGGCAGTTAGAATGTATGTATGTAAGAGAATTTATCTTTTTTTCTCAACTACATTTTCTACTCACACTGCAGCTGTTTTGTACTATGCCACTGCAATTGCAACAACGTATCTGTGCAGTTCAATCCTTCATCAGTTTGCAAATTACTACTCTGCCACTTTTCTATTTATGTGTAGTTGAGAGTTGTACAGTCTCAAACTCTACCAAGTAATTGCAAACTATAATATTTCATACTTACATGCGCCTCATTATGTGCTTTATGCACAGCAAGGCCTTTGCTGAAGAGCACTTCAATAGTTTTAGTTACGTCACTCTTATTTTGAGTCAGTCCCACATTTTAATTTGCAATTTGTCATGTCCTTCCACCTGTATTTTTCTCTTTCTTCTTTCCCCACTCCTTTAATGGCCAAAAGACTCTCTTCTTCTGCCATTCTTGTAAGGTACATGATGCAGCTGTTAAATTTCGTATTATTATTTTTCAAACAGTAACAGCACTGAAGGTACAGCAGGCTCCTTGCCCAAGTACTTTCTTGGACATTGCAACAAATTGTTGGAAGTTTGAAGTGCAGACACTAACTCAGAGTTCCTCTAACTGAGAGTTCGGGACAGAATCCATGCCATCTTTTCAACTGAAAGTCAGTACATGTTCTGTGGGATTCTACTAGATAGCATGCATATTCTAATGAGGGACAGGAGGATATCCTTTATCTGCTAAAAACATTTTCGTTTAATATGGCTTTTTTGTGAGCTTTAAAGTATCTTTCAATATGTTTAAGATTCTATTCTGATAATATCAGTGACAAAAAGAGACATTTTAGGTATTTCTCATGCTGTGTTTCACATAGATACATCCTTCCTGGTAAAGAAGAGTTATATCAAGGAGCTAGCAGAAGCATGGCAGCATGCACCAAGGCAGCTTACTGACAAACCTAAGGTCTAAAATATTTTTGCTGCTTGTTTTCAGACATCCACAGTT
>VYZX01007377.1:80557-90805 GCA_013401335.1 Brachypteracias leptosomus | reverse complement strand
CTTGTTCAAGACATACTCTAAGTTATAGTCACTAAAAATTTATATTCATGACACACAAGGAAATATGAATGGATGAATTTAATAAATCCTTAACTTTGTATTCTTTCTTTTTTAAAAAAAAAGTTGAGGACCGAACATCAAAATTGAGGATGTTTGGTTTCAGCATTTATTTATTGAAATCTTCCCTGTTTTTTATCATTTCTGTATACATTCGTGGGCCTAAATTGGAAACCCTCCATCATTTTGTTTGTTTNAGACAAACTGTCTCAAATACCTGGGCAAAAGAGCACTTGAAAATAATTAACATTGAATCTGATAGCAGGGCTATCTGCCCCACTTCTGGAAGTAGGCCATGTAGAGAGTAATTGTTAATATTAAAAGACAAATCTGAAAGGATTACTCAGCACAAGTGGCAGAATTTTGTATTATACTCATTCAAAGCAATAGGTAGATCTTTTCATTTGTATCTTAGCTAGATGTTGAAATAGAATTGCATATAGGATTTGTCAAAGGGAAAATCTGTTACAGTTAATGCAGTTATAACTCAGAAATTCTGGCTAAATTCTGGCTTTTTTTGAGTTTTGTGTTCTCTTATAACCACTACAAGCTCATCACATTAATATGTTTTCTTCATTAACAAGTTATTAAGTTGTCTCCACTCTTTCACTCAGCTTTGGCAATGATACCTATTTAGGTACAGAGACACCCCCATCAAATAAGTTCCTAAATATGAATGATTTATCCATCTCTGCCCTTCAGTAGTAGAACTAGTTATGAACCAGTTATGAAACTGCAGTACAACCCAAAATAACTCTTCCCACCCCTTTCACGAGCAGTCCTGGGAACAATAGCAAATTGCCAGTTGTCTCAACTTAATTAAATTCTCATCAGTTCTCATGCTGTGGCAAGAACTCTCCCAAGCTACAGGAGTCAGGAAAAGGCATTATTCAAGAGTAAGGCTGAGTCAGTAGGGCGTGGTAACCAAGCATGTGACTTTGTGAAAAGACAGAAAAAGAACTACAAAAGGTGATAGCCTGACTTTATCCAGACTTGTAAAGGTGAAAGTTCATGTAAGCTTTAATTGTTCAACTTGACAGCATTGTCTGTGGTGCTGCCTCTAACACTGCTGGTGTAGCTGGGGTTGACGGTGAGGTGAAGTGCTCTGTAATGCTTCCAGCTCTTCTTAGATCCGCACTCTGTTGCAGAACTAAAGAATTCTGCCTCTCACTGGACGATTGTGTCTTTTTTTAATATTCTGTTAAGGTGAAATGCAAAGGTTTGCCAACAAACATTTATTTCTCTACAGGAACTTCCCAAGTTTCTTGAAGACCTTGCTTCAACTGATGCTGATCTGCCTTGGAACAGGTCTAAGAATCGTTTCCCAAACATAAAGCCATGTATGTGTGTTACTGATCCACTCCTCCATTTTGCTTGCTACCTTCCATAGTGCAGCATATATTTGGAATGCAACAGTATTTTTGTTTGATCTGCCTTTGAAATGGCAGCGCAATCATGTCCACATTATGAAATAATTTTCTGTCAAATAATCTGTCTTTTCATTGTATTTTTTTAAGACACTTTTATTTGCAAGTAGCTTTCAACTCGTTCTCACAAGCTTTAATATGCAGGTGCACGAAACTGTAGCCTCAGTGGTTTCCTAGCTTTGTAATTCAAGCCAAGTAGCAAACTCTTTAACATTTTTCCTCGGGTTTTTTTCCTTTAGGGAGAAGTAAATTTTTTGGACATGTAAAATCCACATGTTTGTGCATTCAGCTAGCTCAGGAGCCTGGGTATGCTTTCTTGTGTATATGTGTACATGTGCTGCAAAAGTTCCACAGAAGATCAGAGTGACTGTATGATAACTTATAAGCCAAGGCTAGATTTTATCACAGGAGACAGGAGTCTGTCTCCCTGTACTCAACACTGCTTCATTTTTCAGTTAATAAGACAAGAAATGTCATTATTATTTTAGGCATTAGCTGTGATGTGAGATGGGGAGCATGGCATTCCTTGGTTAATAATGCTACATTCTGTGCTATTAACTTTTCAGAGCAGCTGTTCCTGCTATCTACTGCCTTGTTCAAGACATACTCTAAGTTATAGTCACTAAAAATTTATATCCATGACACACAAGGAAATATGAATGGATGAATTTAATAAATCCTTAACTTTGTATTCTTTCTTTTTTAAAAAAAAAGTTGAGGACCGAACATCAAAATTGAGGATGTTTGGTTTCAGCATTTATTTATTGAAATCTTCCCTGTTTTTTATCATTTCTGTATACATTCGTGGGCCTAAATTGGAAACCCTCCATCATTTTGTTTGTTNATGTTGTTTGTTTGCTGTAATAATGATCTTACCTTATGTAAAAGAAGTAAAAGTGTCTAAAAGTGCCAGGATCTGGCTCAGATCTGTGACCTGGGCAGCAAGTATATAGGAAAGACTGTCAGACCCCTGACCCTGCTCTCTGATTCACACGAGGCTTGTCTGTGCTAGAGCTGCATGGTTTAAAGTACATGGGCTACATTTAGGCAGAGGATCCTCCCATACATACCTCAAATTGGAGGTTTGGTACGTTCACCATTTTAATTAAAAAGCATTATACTGAAATATGTCTAGAACATTAAAGGATGACCATACAGAAATGGTAATTGGTTAAATTCCCTTTGTATTTAGTGTTCTACTATGTCAAGTATTGTTAGCTTAGCAACCATAACAGTATTTTTGATTTCATAGCACTCCAGGAACACTTGTTACATGTGTCTATGGTTTTTGAACAAATCTTTTAGTTAACTAGACTTTATTTTCGTGATAGATAATAACAACAGAGTAAAGTTGATGCCTGATGCTGGTATTCCTGGATCTGACTACATTAATGCCAGCTACGTGTCTGTAAGTAGAAAGTCTCACTTTTTTACAATATTTGTTTTCTGGTAGAAGAGAGTAAAAAAAAAACCTTGCAAGAAGAACAGGATTATAAATTTTCATTCATTCAGTACAGCTACTGTTGCCATGGCATTGTTCAGCTGACTCCTCCAGCATTGAACATGACTAGTTAAAAATACCAATTATGCTATTTTCATTGCTAAGCAATGAATTTCAGTAATAATCAAAACTGTGCCCAGCAAATGACTTTCTATAAATTGTCATTATCATTAAAGGCAATAGTGAAACTCCCACTGAGGTCAACTGCTTAGACAGGCATTCTTTGGTCTCTCTTGGTTCAGGAGATGTTCATATTGTATATGAACAGGACAATGGAAAGATAACTGAAAAGTTTCGTAGAAATAGCTAATAATTTTGGTGAATGGGATTTTTATGCTTCTTACTATTTTATGAAAGATAAGATGGAGAAAAATGCAAATAAGATCCTTGAAGAAGAAACTAAACTTTCTTCCTAGACCTTCCATTTTCTAATTGTGTTCTCAGAAAAATTTTTATCTATATTTTTACCTCATTATCTATATTTTTGCCTCATTTTTGTCCTGTTTAAGCTCAAAGTGTGACTTATAACTATGCGTTTCATTTGTTGTAGCAGTGGCCTGTGGTCTCACATGAGGTCAAGATTTGATTTACACTAAGCACTATTCAAACAAGGAGTCTGCAAGGCCTGCAGACTGTAGGCTAAGCAGATGACACGATGTAAAGTAGAAATGGTTATTTCCAGGTAACTGAGAGACATTCACAGAGAATAAGCAATCAAGCTGAGAGCATCTTCCTCTCTCATTAACAAGATCTATTTATTCCCTTTATATGAAATGCCCTGGTTTTGTCCCTTTATATGAAATCTCCTAGTTCCCAGACAGGAAGAGCCATATACCACGTTGTCACTTGGCCCTGGGACTGTACACAGAACCACTGAGAAGGAGATCAGACAGCTTGGAGCACAACCTAGTCACTAACTGACACTCCAGGGCTTGGGCAGGCAATGCTAGCAGCAGCTTCCAACAAGCTGCAGCAGGAGCCAGCTGCAGAGAGTGCTCCTTGCTGAGGTTTTGCATGTCTTTACTGCACACAGGCATCTCACCATAGGTCACCATTCAGCAGTGAACAGATAGCCGTGATGTTACCATTTCTCAGGGCTAAAGCTTGGCCCTTTATGTTTCCACTTCACATATTTACAGATGTGTAAATATATAAATGCATATAGCTGTAAATATACAAGATGTGTATGTGTGTGTATCTACATGCCTGTTTATCTAGGTGTGTATACATATGCACACATATAAAGAGAGGGAAGGAGAGGCATTGTACATAGTTTGAACAAATGGAAACTTGGCTGCTACTTTTATTTTTAATGGTTAAATAAGAAAAAGTCAGTAACTGAACAGTGAGCTTTGCATCCCTGAATTATAGTTTTTCACTTCACCCTTAAACAAGGGAGGATTAACATGGTTTCTCACTGTCACCTGTTCTCTATGTTACAGATGCAGTAAGTAACAGGCAGCTGTGAATTACAGGGATACAATTCCAACAAGGAGCTTTGGTGGCGCTGTAAACCACTGTGTCAGTTATTTTGAGCAATAAGCAGAACTCTCTGATATTATAGACAGCATAAATTTATTGCTACTATTGCTATTGTTGTTATTTTAGGCTTTGTGTAGAACATAAGATCTCCTGTAGGGTACACTTAGTTTCTTTGAGGAAACAGGTCTCTAATATTGCAAACAAGTGTTAGAGAGTTCTTTTACAGATGACTTTTTTGGTAACAGATCCATGAGAACCCATGCACTGACAGCATTTACACAGATTTTTTTCAACAAACTTCTTCTCCCCAGGTTTTGCATCAATTTATAAATGAACTAAACAGCAGAAGACAACGCTAAAATAAAATTCAACCCATACAGTAGGTTTCTCAAAGACCTTTTATCAGAGATCATTTGTTTGAGTAAGCTTCATCCCTACATTGTAGCAGATCCCTGACGATCAAATGGAAGGACAAGGTCATCAGGTGGTGTCAAGGTGATCAGGTGGTGTATAGCTTGCACTAGCTCTCAGAGAACCCCTTAGTTGTTTCCCTGGCTCAACTGCTCCTTAACACTATTTAATTCTACTTTGTTGACCACCTCCTGATACAGTTCTTGGTGGTCTCTGGCTGGGTCTACAGCAAGGCTAATACAAAGGCTTAGATATTTTTTAATGGGAATTGCCAACCTGATATCCCTGTAATTTCTCTGCTAAGTGCATTTCTTTTAGGGTGACATTTCCCAAACTTTATTAGAGCGTTTGTTCATAACTGACCTACACAATGGAAGAAATGCCATTACTTCCTTAGGTTTCCAAGACCATCAGTCATGCAGTCATTAGCCAGGCCTGTGCCTATTCATTTAGTATGTCTGACAAGGTTTTAGCCTTGGGCATGGTAGCTACAGGCACAACTATGAGTCACATGCAAACTCTCCTTTTCCTTGCCAACCATTATGTATTAAGTATTTTCTTTTTCTTAGGGTTATTTATGTCCGAACGAGTTTATTGCAACTCAGGGACCATTACCAGGAACAGTGGGTGATTTCTGGAGAATGGTGTGGGAAACAAGAGCAAAAACACTTGTGATGCTTACACAATGTTTTGAGAAAGGACGGGTGAGTTCCCAGTGTTCCAATTAACAGCATTTGATATAATTGGAAATTCTGTATGTAGTTTCTGTCAGGATTATATGATCACTGTTAATTAGTAATCCTCTCCCTGCAGATAAGATGTCATCAGTACTGGCCAGAAGATAATAAACCAGTGACTGTGTTTGGGGATATAGTGATTACTAAATTGGTGGAAGATATTCAAATAGACTGGACCATCAGAGATCTAAAAATTGAAAGGGTAAGCCAGAACTGGAAGCCGATTGAATAAAACCCATCAAACACCTCAAAGAACATGGTCAGATGTGTTCCATCCCACCCAACTACCCCTCAGTATTTTTCTTTTAATTTTCTAGTGTGCGTGCACTGTACTGCCTGGTTTTCCTACATTTTTCATTCCTGGTTTGTTTAGGTTTTTTCTGATAATTTTCTCCTGTTTCTATCACAAAGAGCTCAGATATTTGTCCAACATGCTACAAAGGGTCTATCAAGGTTACTGAACCTTCGGTCAGGTGGGAGGTAAGGTTTCTATTTGAACGCCTCAGTTGTCTCTTCTAGAAAGGAGTAATCCTAACCATTCTGGGATCAGACAAATCCCTTTGAATGTATCCCTCTCAGATTAAAGGGCAAGATTCTCTGGTGCAGTGCAGCTGTTTTGCATTGTACCACCCGCCGTATTGGCCTCCACCCCCAGGACATTCACCCAATATAAATGAGAATCATCAGTATTACTCCCACTCTTTGTGCTGATAAGGGGGGTGGGGAGACAACATAGATGTTCATCTTTGTCATGATCCACAACTATAGTTTCCACTCTTTGGAAAAATTAACACCCAGTGTATAGTCAGACCAGCAGGTAGCTCAGAAGGCAACCTGGACATAATGACCCAAGATTAAGTCAGCCACCTTTCACTCTCCCAGCATTGACCTGTGTTGTGTGTAGTGCAGCCAGATCCTGGGACCTGAACTCGGCTGTCCAAATACATGCGTTACCATCCTGTGGCACATGCACGTGACAAAAGGAACACAGCAGCCAGGGGATTGTCTTGGTGGTCACCCTGTAAGGATATGTTATGCACATAATACAGGATAGTTGAACATTTTAAAAGGAATGAGGGAATATAGAGAGGTTTTTTCAGCTAAAATAAGACATCAGGTAAACAAGACTGGAAAAAGGACTTAGAGTAAAAATGCACGCCAGCAAAAAACAAAGTCACCTGTGTGAAGCAGAGCGAGGCTGAAAAGAAACCACAACCTGCATTGACTAAGTGATCCACTGACTATAGCTGAACTACCCTGCACCAGAAGCCATGTCCTTTATAAGCAGGTCATTAAATGTGCCGTATTGCTGGCTTTCAGATTGTACTTCATCTTCCATTCACAAATGGATGGGTTCTTACTGATCTTCCAGTGAAAGTGAAAAGCATGTGAGGCAAATCATCATGCTGTATTACATCCAAAGTCACTTCTCCTTTGTTTTTATATTGATCAGCTTTTAAAATATAGGCCCAAAGTAGTTGTTACACATAGTTTTTCACAGTTGTTCAGTGTTTCTTGCAGTATGAAAAGAGCAATTGGTTGGTTCAAACTAGATGAAGAAAGAACTGCTTCGTTACACAACAGTTAAACTGTTGTACTCCTTGCTGTAAGATATTGTGAATGCTGAAAACTGACACAGCTTCATAAAATCTGGATAAATAGGTACAAGAAAATTCGGACAAGTACTATTAAATTTTGAGATACAATCTCTGACTAAGGCAGTCACAAGTCACAAACTGTTAAAAATGGAAAGGATCTTCTGTGGAACTATAGCTACATTGCTGTCATGTTTTATAATTTTCCCTAAGGTTTTTTCCTTGACTGCTGCTGGAAACAGGATAATGGTTTAGATAGGTCTTTGGCATGATCCTGTGCTTTTATTCTTATAGCCTTTATATTTAATATAGGTATCATATCATAACCTGCTCTTTTCTCTGAGTTACTATTGCTGCTGCTCTGATTGAGAGGGCATCAAACACTTAGAACATGTATCTGTGTTTACCAACATATGTGTGTTTGCCTTCATCACTTAGACCACTCTTAGAATGGTTGCTTTTTCCTAAATAAATTTGTCGTCCCAGTTCACTAAACTTCTAAACGTTATAGAAACTTCAACCTGGAATCCACAAATTACACTGATACAGCATCTGAAGTCAAGTAGAGAGTGACTGCTGAAGTCATTAATACTTCCTGAAAGATGGACTTGATGCCACCTCAAAAAACTTGCCATAAGACCTGTGCACAACAAATTATCCCTTGATACAAATACATCTCATTATTATTATGCTATTTTGACTCTCCTTTATACATGAAATTGCTAAGAAGGTTACCTGTAGCTTACTGGATCTTCTGTCA
This sequence comes from Brachypteracias leptosomus, assembly GCA_013401335.1. Taxonomy (NCBI): domain Eukaryota; kingdom Metazoa; phylum Chordata; class Aves; order Coraciiformes; family Brachypteraciidae; genus Brachypteracias; species Brachypteracias leptosomus. The sequence continues at coordinate 82,835 of VYZX01007377.1, read as the reverse complement.
CATTTTTTCTGCAAAAAATGCCTCATTTTATGTTTTTCAGCATGGAGACTGCATGATGGTGAGGCAGTGTAACTTTACTTCTTGGCCAGAACATGGAGTCCCTGAAACTACTGCACCAATTATCCATTTTGTAAAACTTATCCGTGCAAGTCGAGCACATGACAGCACACCGATGGTGGTGCACTGCAGGTAGGCATATTCACCAAAGCATCACTGAGCATCTTGGCATTTCAAGTGCATATTAATGCTCAGGGAAGTTGCCAGAGGAATAATGAAGACTGTGCACAGGTATGGTTCTAGTATGGACACCAATGAAGGTTTCTCTAGCAATGCTCCTTTTCTAGGAGGTAAAATGCCAAAATGGGTCTGTTCTTCCATTCATAGAAATCCTGTTGAGGTGATATCAGTGAAATAGTTATTTCAACAATTACCATAGGGTACTGATGGATTTTTTATCAATTTTCCTCTTTATCATAAGAGGAGGAATAGAAAATGATATGTTCATTTTAATTACTTGTAATTTAATAATGTAATTACTTATTCTTATAAAAAATTATAATTATAGCTCTTCTTAAGAAATAAATATTAAAATTTTTATTTAAAATGTACTTCACATATCAAAAGGAAGAAACTATTTGGGAGCCACAGAGAATGACAAACAGGAATAAGGGTTTGCATATTACAGATTTTAAGCTTGGATGCCTATAAACAGCTAAAATCTATATTTAGGCTATTAAGTAAATGTTCTGATGGTTTGAGGTGTTCAGCTGTCGTAGTTCCCATTGATTTCATACTTAATACCCTTAAATTGCTCTTTCAAAGAGTGTGTGTGGAAGGTTAAGTCTTCAGGAAAGTGGTGAGTGTGTCTGCATTTTATGTGCAGGTCAATGTTCCCATTGAATGGTGGGGCACACCCTAAAACAGCGAGCTGAAATCAGGGGTCTGCAACTGATTCTTTACCTCAATCTCTCTCAGTGTGTGTCTGGAAATACATGGAAGGAAAATTTGGTTTTGGTGCCACAAATCTCTTCCCTAACTGTCCAGTTTATCATGAGTGGGTGTTATTTTTATTTGTCCTCAGTGTCCTCCACATGCCACCCATAATGGGTGATAAAACCTCATCTTACTTGATATCAATGTCATTGACAGTCTGACATCTCCCTCTGCTGAAGAAGCAAGAGAGACTGTTACAGGGGAGAACTATATGGTCTTCAAGTTTTGAGTGCGTTTAGGTTATCTGGGGCCCCCTGCAACAAATCCTGTCCCCTTTTCACAACACAGACACGTGAAGGGGCCAGCATGGGCCAGATACTTCACCTGTGCTCAAATTCCTGATAGTTATGAAGCAACATTATGTGTTCTCATATCCAGAAAACTCATTCATTTCTTTCTGCTCATTAGAACCTGCAGGTTCAAGAGAGTTTAGCTGTACATTTCCTGATTAGCTGCAGTGATATATCCTGCATTTATTACACCAGTTGCAGAGAAGTCTGATAGTGATTTTGAGAAAATCCTATTTTCAAACTTTTAAATAAAACAGCAGTAGCTACCACCACATCTTGTACACTCATCTTTCTTTTAAATGTATTTCATTTTAAATATTTTGCTAGATCCTACGTTGTTTTGTCTCAAGTACAAAAAGCATCACAAAATCCAGGTGTGATTCCACAGGATCTTATGATATTTTTTTTCTTTGAATTAGTGAGCTCTAGAAAAATTGCAGAAAAGCTGTAGGACCATTTTTGCACTTATACAGGTTTGGTTTAGTTATATCTCATTTGTCTAATGCATCCCCCTGTAAAACCAAAATCAGAACATGGTTCAGATCCACATTTCACTTGATCCTATTGAGCAAAGAGACACATTCATGCACAAAAGGAAATACTGGAAAAGATTTAATTTTTTCTGAAGTCTTCTTTTCACAATAAACTTAACCAGACTATTCCAAGAAAATATTTCATACTAAAAAAAATAACATAGAAACCCTTATCCTTTTTATCTATTATGTTTGCAGTGCTGGTGTTGGAAGAACAGGTGTTTATATTGCACTTGACCATTTAACCCAACATGTAAACGACCATGATTTTGTGGATATCTATGGACTCGTGGCTGAGTTAAGAAGTGAAAGAATGTGTATGGTACAGAATCTGGTAAGATTTATATATTTATCTACTTGTTTTTCCTGTTGTTAAAACAGTAATCTGATTATCTGGTCTCCTACACAAGACTAGAAAGCTCGTAACAATCAGATGTCTGATATATTTTCTAGCAAATCTTG
>VYZX01007377.1:9582-78937 GCA_013401335.1 Brachypteracias leptosomus | reverse complement strand
AATCTTGTAGAGCTCTATTGCGGATTCAATAGTTGAACTATTTTGATAGTTCTGTTATAGTCTGTGATTCAGATTTTATGTGAGCAACATAGAAGATACAAAGAGAGGAGCAATTGCTTCCCAGAACTCAGTTTAGAGATCTGTTAGTGTAACTGTCTGTGAGATCTAGGAGTAAAATAAATAAAATCTGGTTGCTCTCAGACCTGTTCTTTGTTTAGTTATAGCTTCAAAATAGTTTTCCTTTTTGCTGGCAGAGTCACTCTCTGTTACTGCAGCTGATGGGCACAGGATGTCCCACACCTGTACAATTAAACACCTCTGCAGTTACCATTCTTTTCAGAAGCTTTCTATAGGGAATGACCCATAGTCTGTAGTAAGGCCTGAAACACACCTGGAAATTATTTGAGATAGTGCTGGTTCATGTGGATCAAAACTATGCAAGTGACTATCCAAACAAAGTAGTTTGGATGATCAAGCTCCACTGGCTGGCCGTGTACCCAGACACTGTTTAATTCCCTAATGTGGATATAATTTCAAAATCCTGCTGCTCTACCTGGTGGCCTGTATATTACCAAGGCCTGTCCTTGGCCTACATGTAAAGTACATAACCTGAGTTTCAGTGAACTTCTTTATTCTTTCTCCCACTTCCAATCATAAAAAGACTTACAAATAATTAAGAATATCATTAATTCTAACAGGGAAAAGAACTTGTCACACATATGTTCCCCAGATATCCTGCTTTGGTCTCAAACCCAGAAAGTTTTTCATTACTACATGCTCACAAATAGCTGTATGAGTGCAAGAGATTATGGAGCTTTCAGAGTCTGCTTTCTGAATTGGAATAACCAAGCTAAACTCCACTGAAACTTAAGACCTTCATTCTAAAAAGTTCGTATTTGTCCAGTGGATCTGTCGTAGTTTAACACCTTGCCAAGTCAAGTACAAAGGCTAGTTTGAAGTGCTGCCATGCTATTGCTTCAGTAAGCAAGCTACTGAAAAGCATAGTGGTGCTTCAAGGGCCTGTGAAAGTCCGTTTAATTGCCCATGGCTCTGGAGCTGTGACCCTAAAACATATCCATGTAAGCAAATTTGTGTTATAAAACTCAGACACTTGATTTGAAACTTGTTGGCAGTTCTGAAACAAAGTATCAATTATTGAACAGAAAAACTACAGTCACATATTTCCCCGTGCAAAAGTCAAGGGAGTTAAAAGTTATTTCGATCATCTCCATCTGAACAAGGTCCTGGGCAATGTGGTTTAGCTGACCCAGCTTGAGCGGTGGGGGGTAGCACTAGATGATCTCAAGAGGTCTTTTCCAATCTGAATGACTTTGTGATATGGTTCATTTTCTGCATCTACATACATAGTACTTCTCCAGTGTAAAGATACACTTCATTTATTTTCTGTTTTCATTCTTTTATTTCATTCTTTATTTCATTTTTACATTGTCTTATTTTGTTTTTCTCTTTTCAGCAATCATCATCCAGAATTAATTTTATGCCCTTAAAAGTGTCAAATTAACTTTAGTTGCCCACTCTTTGCATTATAGTCTGTTAAAAATGGTGCTACAGTTCAAAAAGTATCACTAAGAATAGTGTGTTTTTATTTCTTATAGCAATGATGCACGATCCTAGAACATGTAGATTTAGATTTACTTGAACTTTTGCATTTGAGTGCACCCTGCTGGTTTTCTTTATGCTAGAAAGAGGAAAATATTCTCATCTAAATATTACAATTGTGTGGTTCAGCTTCTTCAGCCTGATTCCAATGGCAAAAAGTAAACAAATGTCTTTTCCTAAAACAAACTTTTACAGAAAATTGTGGGACAATCTGTTAATCTCGGTTATGATTAGTCTAATTTCATAAATCTTAGTGGGCCTAAGGATTAACATGTTTTGACAAATTTTAATGCATTATGCCTCATAAAGAATGAAATCAGATCAGGCTTATATGATAGGGTCACTGAAGTATTGAGTTAACTGAATTAAACTGCAGTTGTTTTGAGAACTTCTAGATGTTATATCAAAAATTTAAAAGTTTTTTGGTATTAGAAGTACATTTTTCTCCTAATCAAATGTCTTTACATTCACATCTTACAGGCACAGTATATATTTTTGCATCAGTGTGTTTTGGATCTATTGACAAGCAAGGGAAGTGGTCAGCCCATATGTTTTGTAAATTATTCAGCCCTACAAAAGATGGACTCTCTGGATGCCATGGAAGGTAAAGAGATACAGATTGTCTCAAAATCGTTTTTTCATAGCAGGTGCATTGCTTTGTCCAGACTAAGAAGCAGAAAAAAATACTTTGACATGCATTGGTTTTGGCTTCAGAAGTGTAAATTTCTAGCATTTTTCTGCTCTTTAGTCTCCCTCATAATCATTGCTCAAGCTTTCTCCTTTTTTCCCTGCAAGATCTTTTAAAATTCAGCCAGAATTTTACTACTGGCAATTGTAAAATGCTAAAGTACCTGCCATTAGTTACTATTTGTTTACAAAGTAGGTTAATGTAATGTGTCTCTTTCTTTTGTAGGTGATGTAGAGCTTGAATGGGAAGAAACTACCATGTAAATACTAAGACTGAATATTAAAGATAATGAGATTTTGAAAGTCAAAGTCATATTTTTCTAAGCACAGGGGCCAAAGCAAATTCCCCTATTTTGGTGATTGAAACAAACACAGATGATTGAAACATCTTTTCTTCTATCAATGTGCCTTCATAAATATGTTAAAGTATTTTATTCAGATCACTGAGCAATAATGATTTGGAGTACTTTTGCACAGACTGAACTTCTGGTGTTATATGAATACTGCATTCACTACATATTTAAATAGGAAGCGTGTCTGAACGTACTCTTTTTTTCCAGTTATCTTTGTAAAAGAAGAAAAATGAGCCAAATATGATGTAAAAAATTCATATACCCATTGAACTTATTTTGATGTGAATTTGCTGTGTTCTTAGTGTTTTGGTTTTAAGTAAAAACTAGAGTTCCTTGAATCATTCTTGCTAGATTGATTTCAATGTTGTCAGCTCCTGCAGATTAATTCCAGTACCATCACCGTGATCTTTACCTAACTGTATGTTCTGGTGTTTTTAATCTTTTTTACGAGTGGCAGCATTTCAGCTCATGATCCTGAACAGCTGAAGAGTCACCTTCTGACATGGGGAGGATTATTCAGCTTTTACACAGCACACAGTAGCTCTTCAGGGACACTTGGGGCTATTTAAGCTATCTTATAATCAGCGGGTTGTTTTTTTTAAATACACAATGATGATTGCATATGTTCAGTGCTGAAGAAAGTATTTTACATTCCTGCTACTTTTTCAAGCAGATAAAACCATAAAATTATTATATATTACAGTGCATGTTAAATTGACTTGAGTTACAGAATGTTTATAATTCATTCACATTTCTTGAATATGAGAGTGCTCAGTATTTTGGAAGGTTACTCAAAATTTAGTAACAATATATTTTATAATGCAGAGGTGTCAAGTGAAAAAGTTGTTGCTCCTTCCTCAAGTTTGACAAATCACTGTATATACTGAAAAGTGGGGGAACTAATATTTAGAGATTTAATAAAAAAAACCCTCTTCTGCTTCCACTGATTATCATTATCAGAAAAAGATCTGAAACAGGAGCGAGAGAAGCAGGAAGCTCTTACCTGAGAAGCAGAGCAAAAAGTGGTAGAGTAGGAAGACTAGAGAGATAATTATTAGGTGTATGCCCTGGTTTTACGTAGAAGTGACAGTATTCAGTTGATATTATTGGGGAGAAGGATCGATTACTGAGTTTTTCTCTGTGTAATGAAATGTATCCTTCTGAACAATACTAAAGCTGTGACCTTAACCTGAGGTGCAAAACATAATGGCAAAGAGACTTTTGAGTTGCCATCTTATATTCTGTTTAGACAGAAGAAATCCATAGCCTTGTTGGGGCATCAAGCTCAGGGAAGTCAGATAAACCTCTTTAGAACCTTGCAAGATGTATGTGTGTGGGTGTGTTCCTGTGCACACACTCCAAACAGAATAGTAAGAGAACAAAACTTCCTATCTCCCAGCTGTAGCCACCAGGCAGAAATTGCTACATAGCGTGTAACCTGATGCTTCTTCATGAGTAAATGACGGTAGGTGTTTGATGTCTTTTTAGAAGTTGGCAAGGACAGTGCAGTGAGGACCCTTTGTAATTTAGCAGGAAGTGCCAAATATCTAAAATGAGAATCAAAAGACAGCATTTAAGGAGATGGAAATGGTCTACAGAGATATTTTGGGCAATCTGTCTTTCAGGAAGACTGACGGTATTGTAAACATCACCTGTCAAGCTAGAAAGAAAACAATGCCTTTTAAAGCTGGGTAGAGGGAGAGAGAGGTGATGTCCACAGCTGTTCAAGTCTCTGGCAAAGCATTCGGTACAGCTCTAGTTTCATTTGGTTCCTATGAAACATGTGTTCTTCATTTATTATACACGTACTTTAAAGTATTCTGACAAATTGCTTGTAGGGACTTACAGATGTTTTTCATGATTTGTATTTGTACTTGGTAGCAGTACGTGCAGCACTGTGATAAATTGACATTATAGAGTCATAATCTTGTATAATCTCATATACACAATGGTGGGATATCTGTATGTGTGTCATTCCTATTTCAGTTGGAGAAAAAAGCTAAGAAGCCTTGTGCCGCTTACAGATGAACTCCAGAAATTCCAAATGTGCTTAAGCGTTTTCTGTTTTATAAATAAAATACTTTATGGTGAAAATTCCTACATCCTCCTTTAGGGGACCTCCTTGCGATCAAACACTATGTTCAATACCATGTTTGTCTGACAACTTAATAACTGACAGTAGAAAATGTAATTCTCTTTTCTGCAGAGGCAAAGTGAAAAACTGAAAAGTAATTCAAGCAGTTTATTGTACGATTTGATGTAAGCAATCTGATACAGGCTACCTTGACACATTTTTATTTTCTTTAGGGTAAAAGCCAATATTCGGTGTAAACTGGCCACAACTCATAAGATACATGGTCAGGGAAAGAAGTATCTCCAAACAGTTCTCTCCAAGAACTGGTTTGCAGTATAAATACAGCAGTAGTTCACTGACATTCTTGTGTGCCTGCCAGTGATTTACAGGTACAGAGGAGCATCAGTACTTCAGGAGATTCCTCCAGACCTCTGTTCGGTTATGAACAAAGAATTTCCACATAGTCTCTTGTCTTCCAGCCCTTCCTTCCCTTGACAAGTTTCCCTTCTCCAATGACACTTATGGTGGTGATACTGACAGAACTGGAGAGCTGGAGCAGAACTTGTCCAATTCTATTTTAAGAAACAAAATAAAAATAAATAATGCATCACACCATTTTCATTTTTAATGTTGCCACTCAGTTTTCTACAGAATCCTTGCATTGCTAATATAGCAAGAGTGTATTCTACCAAAATTAGAAACAATTCAAATAAAGACTGGAGAAGAATACACAATTTCAATAGGATGATTACAATTGTATTGAAATTAGGCCATACTGTATTAAATTATTTGGGCAATTTCTATAGAGAATGATATATCTCCATACACAGAAGAAACAGTCTTGATCTATGTATTTATAGCCAGTTCTGTTGGATATCATTAGAAGAGGCTACTGTCAGTGCCCACAAAAACTGATCTATTTCCAAAAGTAATAGGATGACTGCAGAACATCACATTCATGTTTAATTTAAAGCACTTTTTTTACTGTTAAAGGAGGTTGAAAAAATGATTGTGAAAACTTGTGCTTTTACTGTACACATGGAGCTATTCAGTAATTTAATTTCATAACATTATGTGAAAGATTAATAATGTTCATTAATCTGTGTAACACCATCTGTGTGCTGCTGCAGTACACGGTATGCTCATACGCAGTACCAAAGCAGCAAAGAGCAATGAATTGATCATATTTCATACTAAGGTAACATGACCTTGAGCTTTCCTGATTGCACACAGAAATTACAGCCTCCTAGATGTGGACATGAATTTTCAGTGATCAAACTCTGAGGTCTGTGGGCAGAAGAGATTTTTTCTGAAAATATTTTGATAGCGGTTAAAAGAAAACTTTAAAGGTACCTGTTTCAGAGTATGTAGTACATGTACATTAAGCATTACACAAGATCATTGTCTATCCATGGAAATAAAGAAGCAATAAAAATAGATCCGACTTAATTTTTCTTTTAAGAACTATGAAAGTTATCCAGTTAGCTCTCTGATTCAAGGGATATACATATGGTAATAATGAATTTAGGTTTGTTTTATATTTAAGCTACATGCCTGTTGAGTGCTGCAAAACCTGCAGTGCACTGAGTGCAGTAGACTGTAACTGGAAACCATTAACACCTAGTGTTGGGCATATCTTTGTCAGTTTTGATTTTAAGGAAATGAGTCCAAGAAAATGTACTGAAAGGTGAGCCACTGTTTCACCACTTTTCCATGACTGTTGTGTCACCACTCTGTGTGTGGTGTTGAAAAGACACATCCTCCCAAGACTGTTCTCCATGTTTTTTTCTGTTTTCCAATGCTGTGTTGCTTGTCTATATGTGACTGTATGGATCCCCTGAATGCAAATATTGCAGGCATGATCTACAGACATATGTCATTCTTGGGTCAGGTGTGTAGTGGTCTTCACACCCTCTCTCTGTCTCTTTCCCTATGAGTTGATTTCCAGATGACATCACGGAATGTCGGCTGCATTTCTGTGCTGGCTCTTGCCCAGAATACATTTTCTGCCCTGTCCTCTGTGTGGCTGGGGTTACGGGGTGCAAGACAAGTGCAACCTACTTTTGTGCTGATCTCAGAGCTGAGCCGTGGTGTCAGTTGCATGTCTCTGCAGCACGGGCACTGTGTGCAACTGCAAGGGCAAACTGGCTTCCTACCCAGAAGTTCCCCCTACTGATGTAATAAATTCTGATGTAAATTTTAGCACTGCTCATTGCTCAGTGTCAGCTGAAGACAGCAAGATGGATACGATGCTTGATATTTTGCATGGCAATTTTCTTTTCCCAAATAACTTTTCCCAAACAATGCTGAACTAATTACTTACTTATTCTCACAGCTCCCTTATCACATAGGCCCTTTCTCAGCTTCCACTATGGAAAGAAAACTGAAAATCAATGGCTTTTCTGCACTGAATAACAATGTCTATGATACATTTCACAGATCCCCCATCATCAGGCAAAGTTCATGATGAGGTTGTGCCTCTGTATTTCAGTTGAAAGGCAACATTTAGAAAGCTTCAGTTCTATTTGGATCATCTTACTCTGCTTGTTGATTGGTGTTACCAGGGTGATCTTTTTGTAGGATGACAGCTGCACCCAGCTATCCACTGTAATCATGAATAAACCATCCCAGTGCTCTTTACAGTCAATAATGAGCTCAAGGAAGTTTTACAAGGATGTTCCTGAAATATTTTGCAGGAGATGGAGTTCTGAATGGTATAAAAAGAATACTTGGATACAGGAAACCTAATACGTAACTAAAGCTCTACCATTTTCAGTTGCATTCCATGAAGCCCGCTGAGCTGGAAGCATGTCCTAGAACACACAGAACGTATTTGGGGCAGCACACACAACCTTTAAACTGCATACTGCAAGGTTCAGGGCACTCCTGCTCACCAGTTGGGGATAACTGCAGATAAATAGAATTTATCCACTTTTAATTTGATTAATGTATTTGTAATCCCTTTCTCAGAATCCAGCATGTAATAGTTCCAGAACTGTGCCTTTTCCTTTTTCAGTCTTCTGTTGGGATTCACAACAGCTCCATTTGACTCTTAGAGAATTCTACCAATTCTCTGTTAATACTACAGAGACAATGCACATAGCATGACTCTGGGCTTGCCTGTTGTGCCCAGAATTCTTACATGAGCTGCAATAGCACAATACTGCCCTGCAGGCAGGGGCAAGGAATTGGCCTGAGGAGACTGGCTGCCTAGCATGTAATCTTGTTCCCTTTGGAGAACAGGAGAGTTGTCTGACAAGGCACCGTCCCAGTCAGGGAGGCCAGAAAATGTTCCCAAACCTGACTAACATTTATGTGTGGGATTTTAATATGAACCTCTCTCTGCTAAGGATAAACAAGAAATTTCGGAGCTAGTGTTGTCATCACTGTCAGCAACTCATCTTTGCTACACTAAGAAGCAAAACCTCTGATTTATTAATAGTGCCTTGAACTTAGGAAGACATACTATCTTCTTCATGGTTCATAGAATCATAGACTGGTTTGGGTTGGAAGGGACCTCAAAGATAATCTAGTTTTAACCCCCCTGCCATGGCATAGGAAAATACTGAGCTGTCCTGACAAAACAGCCACAAGGAGTATGCTTTGATACCAAGTTTTCAATAATAATGGCCATATTATTGCAATTCCTCAAAAATATGCCTATTTCCTGTGGGGTGGCCATTATTGTAAGAGCGTATCTACTAAATAAACTCTACACTGAGAATGTGATTGAACGTCCAAGAAGGCAGATACATTTATCACGTCTTGATTTTCCCATTGGTTTTGCCCTCCCAATTCTTCTTATTCTTTACTGACACTCCTAAGCAGGTTTTGGGGACATATCGGGTTGCTGGTTAATGGAGATTAATTGTGCTGGCTATACGAACTCTGTACAAAATATAACGAGACAAACATTCCTCTGCTGTGCTTGCTCTGAAACCAGAAAGGATCGCTGACATGACTACCAAGCCAACAGGCAGTCAGAGAAAGATGGTCCTGTGCTAGTGTGGGAGAAATTCTGTGCTTAGCTCCAAGTTTTCACAAACTTTGCATGTCTGTAACAGATCATTTAATTTCTGTGTATTGCAACTCCCTAAGCGAAGGAAATTAAAAAAAAGGGTATTAAACCCTTTTTCCTAACATTTATATGTCCTATCTATTTATATTTGGAAGCTCTGTGGGGAAAGTGGTTTCTCCCAAAATGTCTTTGCACACCTCCTGTGCTGTCACAGTAATCAATTCTTCATCCTACCAACATCATCCCAAAACAAACAAATGGCCAGTAAATTGTCAAGAACCACTGCGGACAGCATCGCTGCCACACAGCGCTCATGCTTTGCATTGCTTTCATAGAATCATAGAATGTATTGGGTTGGAAGGGACCTCTAAAGGTCATCTAGTGCAACCCCTCCCTACAATAAGGAGGAACATCTCTAACTAGGTCAGGTTGCACAGAGCCCCGTCAAGCCTGATCTTGAATGTCTCCATTCAAGGAGGGATGGGGCCTCCACCACCTCTCTGGGCAGCCTGATCCAGTGATCCTCATATTAAAGAACTTTTTCCTAATGTCCAACCTAAATCTACCCTTTTCTAGCTTAAAGGGTACCCCTAATCCTATCGCTACAAACCCTTGTGAATGTCAACCCTTCAGTTCTCTCATCTTGACAATAAAGAACTAGTGGTAGGCAGTGCCCCTCAATATGGAGGGCATCAGCTGAGAGAGCATTTGCAGATATCTAACTTCATCTTTCTGGCAAGGTTCTAAATGAGCACCCCAGGAGCACAGCAGGTACCTTTTCACAAAAGGCATCTTCCTTCTTATTCAGTCTTTGAGCTAAAATCTCTTGACTCTGTGTCTGGAATAATAGAAAAATGACAAGAATTAATTTAAGATGCCAACATTTTTTCTAACTTATTCTCTCTGTTATGATGTACCACATCCTTTATCATGCACAAGCAGATACTCAAGCTCTTGAAAGGAAAGGCACATTTAAATCAGTCAGGTCAAGCGTAACTGGCTTGTTTCAGGTTAGCAAAGGGAAGCATGACTAGGATTAATAGCCATGATCATGAAGTCTTGATCTACAGAAGTTTTTGGTTTTAAATAGTTGTTGGTGGTGGTTTTGTTGTTGTTGTTTTTAAAAGAACTTGCAAGTGGTCAGATTGAAGCTTTTCTTTTCTGAATGTGCTATGGAACAAGTGACAACTTGCTCTAACAGAGCTGTGAAATACTTTGGGCTTTTGTATTATCTGGTTCTCCAAAAACAGCAAAAGTGTTCAGCAGGGTCTTGTAAGGAGACTTTCTGAAATATAAAATTGCTACAACAGCTGAAAGGAGAATGCTTCCATTGAGAGAAACCTAATGAACAAGTGTCAAAATGAACAGTTGGTGTCAATTCCAGAAGAATTTAAATCTCAGACATGAGCTTGAAGAAATCATGTTAATAAAGACAATATCTGTATGAAAAGAACCTTGTACTTAACAAAAATCCATTGTGAACAATGTGTTTGACACAACATGTATTAAAATGCTTAGGAGAAAAGAATAATGTATTAATTAAGTATAGAAATACTATATTCCACTGATGTTCAGCATCGTATGATGTGTTTTCCTTTTTCCTGAGAAAGAAACTCTAAAAATAAGCCAGAGTTCAGTATTTCGATGAACTTTGGTAAAAATTCATCTTTCCAAAGAAGCAAATATGTGAGAAAGTCCTTATAGATTTATTTTTGAGAGACAAATGAAACAAGATTTTCCATTACTATTTTAAAACAATTCCTTATGATCTATATAGAACACTTTTGATCACATTTAGGAAGTCAAGAGAGTATATGCTATAGAACTATGTGTAGTTCTCAGAGAAGGACTGCAAAAAAAATTGTAGGGTTTATATTTGAGCAGAGGCTAGCCTGGTGTTGCACACAGCGTGCACACGATTCAAATGAAGTGTCCATGCCAAATAAGTATCACATGACTGGCAATGAGTGTCTGCTGGCATTGCTGGGTAATCCAAACCCCTGGCTCCAGGAGGAAGTGAGACAGTGGAAGCAGTTGAGGCCAACATCATCAAAATAGCCCAGAGCTCAGCCCAGTTCTGTTTCACAAGGGAGCAGTGAGATCACAGGCCAGTCAGTGTCACCTCCTGCACGCGAGCCTTTCCAAATGTGCTCTCCTCTCCTGCTTCTCTGTGTACCAGAAACACTGGCGGCTCTGGGACACGGGAAGTTTTCAGCACACAGACCAGACAGGTTACAACCCACTCCATATTCCATGGAGCTCTTCTGTGTGTGAAGTCCTCTTCTTTTTTTCTCCATTTTTTTTTTTTTCTTTCAGTATGAAAGTCACAGAGAAAGGTTTTGAGAAAGGAGTAATGATATAAAATAGGAGCTGGCTTGTGCTAGAGAATTTCGAGAACATTAAAGTGCTACAGTGCTTAACTCTTGGACCTCCTGCTGTGCAGCAGAATCCTCAGCTGACAAGTGTGTGCCCAAACTCAAAGCACGTAGAAAAACAGCCACTTAAGAAAGGCACTCTCACAAATTATGAATTGGACTTAGACAAAAAGCACTGACAATGTAGATAAAAAGTGGCAAAATATATGTGTCCACACAGCTCTATGATGATTGTCATACCCTCTTGTTAGGGAATCATCATCTAATTATGATTTTATTGTTGCCTAATTCAATTGGAATTGCCAGTTCTGATTTCCTCTTCTAAAGAGAATCCAGGAGTAGATCTCTAGGCTTGTACTCAAATAATACATAGGAGACACTGATTTACTTTCATCCTCTGCTTGATTCAGAATAGGGATGTGTTTATCCTTGTTTATCATATCTCAGGCAAATATGCTGATCCTGGGGCTCAGGCTCCCGGGGAATCACATGTGCCGTTATCTGTCTTGCCCCAGTAGTGCCACTTTCAAGAATATTCAAATATTCATTCAGAAAGGGATGTAGCCTGAGGGGGGCAGGCTCTCACATGAAATGTGGAAAGCAGCTGTTCAAACACTCAAGTACAGTATTTAAAAAAATTACAAGAGCCTGGCTGGATCTCCTCCCTCTCTGCAAGAGCTCTGATACCTGGACTGCCTTTCTTTTTCCATCCTTAGTTCACCTCAGTTATCCCAGACAAAGTAGAATTCTTTCTAATAGGGAACAGTGGCAGCATATTTCATAGCAAAATAATGCAAAAAAAGCAATCTTAGGAAGTCCCATAGTCTGTTATATTTTTGCCTGAAGGCTACATCACTCCTAACAGAGGCTTACATAGCTGCTGCTCTGCAGATAAGCCAGCTTCCTTCCATCAGGAGACTTAAGTAAATCTGCCTTGTTTTAACAAATTTCGTGTATTTATTTCTACACACATTATCACCAGCATCAGTTTACTCTGTTCCTCATTGCAGCAATTATTTACCATTTGCTTGATCACTGCCAGCATTTCCTCTTGACTTTTCTATTCTCTAGTCTGTACCACCACATTCATTCAGTGTTTCCTCACACAGTGTTTCTAAGCCTCTTGTTGCTCTTCTCAGCATTCTGTGTGTTCTGCAGCTGCAGCAGCTGTATCTCTTTTGAGAGGCAGTGCCTGAAAATGGGCACAGAGTTACAGCTGAGAGCTTACCAGCCTAGAACAGGACAGGAGGACCACCTCATGTGCCTCCTTCCTGTTTGTATGTCCTAATGGGATGTGTAGGTTTCTTTCTGAACAGCATGACATATGTTCATCTTATGATTCACTGTAACCATCAGTTTCCTTCTTGTATGGAATTACCACCTACCTAGCTACTCAGTCTGTAAGTGACCTGGCTTGCCTAAGTGCACCCTTGTCCTCAGCAAATTGAAACCTATTAAAGACCATATTTCTGATTCATCATGGTCAGTTTGAAATCTAAGCATGTCCTCCAACAGGCTGATATTTCATACTATCTCCGTGATATCTGCAAACTTGACGGGCATATTCTCTATTCCATCATCCAAGTTATTAATTAAAACATGAGTTCTCAGAGCAAAACACTGGGAAGCCCCTCATCTGAGAATTCTTCTTTGATGAGTTTCCAAGGAGTTTATCCACAGGAGTTCTATTTTCCTTGTCTTCATATGAGGATGTCATGTGAAACTGTATTTAAAAATGTAATCAAAATCAAGTAAGTGACTTTCGCTTGTTCCATAACCACAAGAATTGTTCTCTAGTTGTCAGGACAATAAATTGATTTGCCACAGCTTAGTCATGAAGATTTTTTAACAGGAACAAAACAACTCCACGTTGGCATTATTCACCCTTTTGTGTTCTTCCAGGTACACCCAAATATTTTATCATTTTCCAGTATTTTCATAGAAAGTTAGGTTGAACTCCTCCTCCACAAGTTCCACTTTCCTTCTGTTTAAGAAAATGTGTTACACTTGCGCATCTATACTCTTCTGCCATCTCACTCATTCCCCACAAGTTCTCAAAGATACCAGGAAGTGGCATCAAGATCAGTTCGGTCAATTCTCTAAGCACACTAAGGCAAAAACAGTTCTAACATGTAAGTTAATCTAATTATTTTACCTCCTCATTTTCCTGTCCCATCCTGACTCCGCCTCCTTTTGTTACTAGTGCTAATAATTTCATTAACCAGCTAAATGCGCTTCATCTTCTAATTGTAATTTGAATTGACAGAGGCATTAAGAACAACATCATCCATTAATGGCTTTCTCTCTGTTCAGGGTCCTGCAGTTCCTTCTGTCTTTTGATAGTGATTTCTTGCTTTGTCCTTTGCCTTTCTGATGTTGTCCTAATATGTCTATGCTCTCCTTTCTTTCCCAGCCTTTGTTCTGTCTTCTTTTTTTTTATTCCTATGTTGTTCATGACTGCTTTTCCTTACCTTTAGAACAGAATATTAGAATAATTTAGGCTGGAAAGTACCTGTGGAGGTCACCTAGCTCAGGGCCTTGATCGGATTGCTCAAGGTCTTTTTCTGTCAAGATTGCCATTTATCCTGTATTTTCACTAAGAGGTAGTTACAGTCTCATCAAGAGGAATGACATTCTAGTAAGTCCTGACCTGCTACATAAAATGCCCGTGGCTAGGCAGTGTTCCAGGTCCAATCTAGAAAGTGTTTTCTGAGTCCATCAGTTCTAGGTCCTATCAATATGCCAGGTAGAAGCACATTAAAAATAATGCACCTCGCTGCTCTGCTGTGCCAACAGAGACGGATTTCTGCGTATGTCCAGAAGATGATGTTTAGCTACCTCTGGAATAAAAACATGGCACATACACTTTTCAGACACCTCTAAGGTTTTGCAGCAAGGCCTGAAAATCTACATTGTGAATTCAGGCACCCAAAATGGGGCACAGGCAGGAGTCCCATGTGGAATCAGGACCTCAGTGGCATTACTGCTAATTGGCGTGTGCTAACCTACACATTTCCTCACGTCCCTTGCCAGCTCTGAGACCCTTCTCATGGATAGTCCAAGAAGGATTATCTTTCTAGGTTTCCTTTTGCTGGCCTGTCCTTTAGGACCTGATCCTTCAAGTACTATCAGATGGAAGTAATTACAAAAAAATACTTTGGGAGGTGAGATACTATTGGGATGTTCAGAAAGGGATTAGATAAATTCATGGGCAACACATCTGTAAACAGATACTATCAGAACTAGGCAGGGATGTGCCCTGTAACAGTCTGGATTAGACAGTTCATGATACTGAAGAAGTACCAAGGGAATGGATGACCAGAAGTGGACGTACTCAAACACACTAAATAGTCAGAATATTCTCCCAGCTGCACTACTGGGTTGACCCAGCAGGCAAATTCTCACATATTATGTATTTCTTATATGGTACTTATTTTCTTCCATTGTACTGAAAGCTGGAAGAGTGATTTGCACTAATCCATTACCTACTTCTGTAAGCTTACTGTGTCAAAGAACAAGTATGTGGATGATGAACATAAACTATCTATAAGACAGGTCTGATGACTCTGATCATTGTTGAAGGAAGTCATTTGGTTCAGCTGAATGGTTTCTGTCACGTATGAATTCTTATGGCAAAAAGGGACACAAGGACGGCTGAGATTACCCAGTGTGTTCCTGGCAGTACTGCATTGCCTCAGGTACGACAGAGTTAGACGACAAAGATCTGAACCAAGATGCCATCTTGCTGAACTGACACAGTTATGCAAGATGAGAACTTGGCAAGTCTTATCATGCAATGTCTTTCAAGAATATCTGTAGTGCATTTCTAGTTGTCCTCACCATAGTTCATCTGGCATGACTGCTTGTTGACAATGCCGCAATGACAGCTGAAGTGAAAAAGCTGTTGGTATAACTTGGACTCATCAGACACAAACCAATTCTGTTGTCTGATACTACTAAGTTGCAAACAAATGATGAAGAATTCACATTACTGCCTCAGATATTTGTGATGAAAATAATCTCTAGGTGCTCCAAACCAAAAGCTATCACAGTGAGAAAGCTAATTCCTTGCAAGGGCCTCATACAGTTGATAGAACCATTCTAGATCACAGCTTACTCAGAAATCTTGGGGCTCTTGGAAAGTCACATTAAGTAGTTTGGCTAACTTTAGTTGTACTTAGAGCTCTCTATATACTGGTGTCAGTTTGAGTTACAGGTATGACTGGTGGTCTGTGCATGCAGTTCTTGAATGTGCTGTATGTAAGGTGACTCAGTGAATTTTATAAGAAATAAAAACACGGTTACGATTTCTTTTTTTATTAGCTCATGTTGGTGAGGACAAAAAACGTTTGATCTGTTTAGGTAGTTTCTCTATTGATCATCAAATTCTTACTTGAATTTCAGCTCAGGGACACTGCAAGCACACGTTTATCTTCTGTTGGGAACATTCTACATCTCAAGAAAGTGACATTACTTTTTTCCAGTCTCATATTTTCTCCTCTTACTTCAGATACATGACTTTATGAGCAGCATAAATCTTCCAAAAAATGCTAAACAAGTTCACTGCTAATGGGACCCAACATCAAGACATAATCACAGTAGTGAACAGTTGGAATTCTGGAAAATAGTTTATGTGAAGTGTTATGAAATTTCTGGAGCCACAGAAACATCAAATTAAAAATGCTTGGCTGAGAAAGCTCCCCAATGAGAGGTGATAATCTGAGCATCTGCAGACTCTTTATTGTTTATAAGCTGTTGCGGCTGCAGGTGTAAAATGAATTTCTGCAAAGACTTCCTCTACCTAGAAAGACGGCTAAATATAAGCAGCCAAAAGGTATTGATACTGCTTGAATGTGCTCACACACTACCTTTCAGCCAGTATAATGTATAATTTTGGTTTATAAAGATGGTGCCAATTGTGTGTGATTAGACCTGTACCCTGAAGTCTGCCTCCCTGCTGTAAGCACAGCTGCTCTCATTACCTTGAATTTGCAACTTGCTAATTAACGTGGCTGCAAGTAACCCATTCTGAAGGGAAAGATAAAGTGCAGTTACATGACCTGGTAAATGCCGTGCTCTGAACTCATCTGGTTTTAACTCCTTCATAAGGTGGTTTCAGAAACCACCTGCAGACGTTTCTGAAAAGCCAGTGCTGTTCCACTGTGGCTGTCCCAAGCTGAAAGCATTAGTTCCAATATGAAGTTTTTGCTATTAATTGTAGTCTCATAAAATAACATTGGTAATCTATAATCAGTCCCCTCTTTTAAACACCACATTTTTAGAAGTCCAAAGCACTCAATAGCTCCCATTGAACAGAATGTGACTAGGCTACTATGTAAGGACCTATCAAAATAAAATTAGTTTATTATTTGTAATTTGGAGCTTATTTAGGAACTGTTGGTGCACTATTACTTCAGTCTGTTCTGTTTCTCACTTATTATAGTAGTCAATAATACTTCAAAGTAATAATTGTAATGCTTCATGCTTACAGCCAGACATTTCTACTAGGCTGCTGTAATACCCAAATGTTGTTTACAAATCATGACACTGCAGGTCAACAGATTCTGTTAAAAGTCAGCTGTTTCACACTTCACAACTAAAATATTTTCTCATAATTTTCTCTAAACATAGCTGTATGTTGTCCAGTTACCAGTTCCAGAACACAAATCTAAGATTGCTATTCCAGGATTCTTTATCTCATCAGAATAGATTGTGTTTCTTTCCTTTAAACTTTCCTCAATGTTTAATTATCAAATCATTTGCCTCCAAAAAATAATGAGTACACTTTCTCCAAGAAACCAAGCACTTGCATCAATTCGGATGAAGCCTTATTCTTGATGATTTTTGCAGGCAGAGAGGACATCTGGCTAGTCTGGCTAGAATGAGAAGGGTAAGACCTTTTTTGTCACTCAGAATTTCTGGATCCCCTTTTCATTCTGTTTTGTGTCCTGTGTGCCAGATGAATTGCACAGGGAAGGAAGAGTGGCAGCTTAGCCAAGGTCCTTTCCATACCCTGAGGAATTTCATGTTCTCTTTTAGAATGGCCATAAGACTCCTTTGTACTTTTGGAACACCACAAGAGTGTTTTAACATGGTACAGAACAAGTGGTTAGAGCCATTTGCTTATTTCAAAAATCTCAAACTAATCATCATTTTGCATATTTTTTTGTGCCACATACCCATGGAATGTTCAAGAAACCATATTGCAACATCTAGAACCCGGTGAACTTAAAAGCCGGTGAACTTTGAGCCTTCAGGAATCTCAAAGCAAACAAAGTCTTAGTATATAAATGTGCAGAAGTTATCAAGTGAAATTATGTTAAAGGGATAGAACAGGGAGGTGCAGGAGTACCACAGAGACTGCTGTACTTCTTGCACTGACAGACCACAGGTAACTAACCTCGTATGCAAGCATGTATGTTAAATGACATGCCGCCAAATAACAGAATGACCTTCACAGCCTAAAACAGTTCTGCAGCTGTGCAACAGTTTCTGGTAACAGCATGATACAATATATGTAGGATTCAAGGTCATTATTGCTATTTAATACACAGCAAATTTCTTTCCAGAAGACTTTATCTCGATGACTTCTGTTCTCCAAAAGCAGCAGCTTTTTTCCTTTTGAAAGCCCATGTAGGTAAGATGTCTGGGGATTCTGTATTAACATTTTCTCTAGTCCCAGATGCTTTAGACAGAATTTATTTTTTAGGTTTTAAGGTGATACAGGCTATCATGTTTGAGAGCTCACACCACCCTAACGGATGGGATTAGGAAGAAACTTCTCCATTGAAAACTCATCAGAGCATCCTGTATCTTCCACTGGAGTACGTATATTGACTTTTCTTAGAAAATACAAATTACAGATTTGGTGCACAGCAGTATGGCACCTTGAGCACTTCATCACTATGTTTGATGGGAGATAAAACTTTAAGGATGTTATCAACGGGAAGTACATTTGTCTTTCAAGGATTAGAAGAAGACAGCACATGCAGGATAGTAAGGGATGCAAAAAGACCCCAAAATACACCAACTATTTCATCAGCCCTAACGAAGTGGAGATGGTAAAATGTTAGAATAAGTTATGAAAACATTTGAAGATGAGTGTATTATTAAGGGATAAAGAAAGATAGATCTGTGAAATCATTCTTTTCTTGTTACAACACAGAAACAAAGGGAGAAAATAGGAAATGTTGTTGAGTGAATATACAAGCTTTTTTTTTTCCATTGAAGCCCAGTAAAGCCCAAGGATTATGGATAGACAGCTACCAAAAGACTTGTGAAAAGTTACACAGAGAAAGGAATGTGACTGGTGCTTGGAAAGGGAATGGTCACATATCAGACTACCCAAAGTACATGTTGTGAACATTATGTTCAAATCAGTCAGGAACTTATTTATGGAAATTAACATGGTGCATATGTGGCTTTCAAAGCTAATCACTGCACCTAAGGAAGAAATTGGAGGAGAACACTTAGGATATAGCAGTTATTTCTGCTAAAGCAGAAAATGTGACAGGACAGCAAAACCAACATTCTATATTTACCATATACTGTAAAAGATGGGTGGTGAGCCACACAAAGGATCTCAAGCAAGTCATAAAGTACATGACATAAGCTTTATTTCTTCAATTAAGAGCAACGTAGGATGTGGAAAGCAAGAGTTAACGATGGCACATGGAGAACAAAACCTTGAAGTGCAAATCATGTAAAATGTACAAAGTACAAATCATGGTGAAATCAACACTTCTTCAAAATTATGAGCTAAATTGATTGTCCACAATTTTGACATTTCAGACTGCAGAGAAAATATATAAAATCTCATGATGAACGGGGAATTCTATAGGGCTATGACATGATTGCATTACTTTCAATATTGCAGTCACATTTTGGCAACAGTAATATCTCAAGTGATTCCCATTTCAGCTGTTTCCGCATTTTAAATTAGCACGGATTGAGGATGGTATTAATGCAGCACTAAGAAATAAGACCAAGTAACGCCTGCATTTGACTACAGCTTATTAACTATCTTCATCATCCAATGCTACATATCTATAATCAAGCAGCTCATTAAGCTGTCACATCCATGTGTCAGAGATAACACCAGGAAACCAAAAGAATATCTAGCAACGGATGATGAAACAGATGAATACAATTTATGTACAAAAAGTGATCATTTGGCATAATCATTTCATGTTTTTGTGATCCTCTGTTTTAAACAATCCCTGTTACTGCTGAGGTAGGAGTTGTCTGCATCCTTTATCTTCATTGTCTCTTCACAGCTTCCACTTCTGAGCCACTATCATCCCAGCTTTCCATGGAGATGTGAGTCTCTGCAAAAATCCCTTGTGAGCCCTGGAAAAATAAGTTGTCATTTTTTCACAGTCTGAGCACTAACTCTCTTTCTGCCCATAGACAATAGGGATGTGATTAGCCTGAGTGTTGGATGCAGGAACTAGCTCTCCACACACCCTTTCCCTCCTTTCACTTGCAGAATTAAAATGAATGTTTATTTTAATTAGTGTTAGTGACTATGGTTTAACTATTGCCCTTCCAAATGAGGTTAGGTTTAGACGTCACAGTCATCATGTTCTGAAACTACTATGCAGTGTGAAAATGCACTCTATGCTTCTGACACTTTGTAGTGTAAACAGACAAGCAAGTATATAACTATAAAAATAGCCTTTCATGTAATTACAAAAAATGTGATGGCAGAAATATGATTGTATAGCACATGATGATGTCATGTACTTGTGTCACATTTCATGTCCCCCATTTTTTGCCTAATCACAAGTAGAAGACATTTGTCATTATTACTACCTTTCTTTCTGCAAGGAATGCCTCCTTGTGGATAGGACCATGGAAAATGCTTGTCCCAGCCAGCAACAGTGCGACAGGCCTCCAGTTTCTGATTGGCACTCCCTCCTCCCCAGGAAAACGTCTTGTAGTAAAATAAATGTGTTTGTGCAGTGGTGACTATTTGTCACTGTAGACCCTGACACAGGCATTAAAGCATCTGCCATTTAGAACTGTGTCTCATAACTGCTCAACATGAGAGCTGTAATGAAACCCTACCTTACCATATTGAACTAGAGAAGTCTGTTTAGTTAGCAAGGTTGCACCTCTCAGATACTAACAGGACTGTAACTGATATGAACACTAAAGTCCATATCCAATCAAAGGAAAACAACAATAATTTGGAACAGCTATACAGTCAAGGTCTCTGTGAATAAGAAATTTTAAATCTTCCCCTACAAAGACCATAAAATTATACAAAGTTGTCTTTTCCAGGTTTCCGCCTTTCTGGCTTCCCAGCTCCAGAACACATACCACCACTCCACATGCCAAACCTGCGTTTGAGGGGTGGTTGCTCCCACATGTTTTTAAATTCTCGGAAATGGCACACACTTTTACACAAGCACCAGCAAGCACAGTACGCTCACTTCCTCTAGTCAGTTCCTAAATCTCCAGCAAGAGTGCACATGACAGTGTGGATGTGCAAATCACATCATTTCCTTGGACAAGCAGTTTTGAATAATATAAATTGTTTGAAAAAGACAGAAATAAAGGCAGAAGAATGGTATTATGTATTAACAATAAAATATATTGAAAAGGAAAGTTTCTGCTAAGAAAGATGCTGTTGAATATAAGTGTAAAAGAAAAAAAAAAGAATGGGAATGTGAACAGAAAAATTTCCATATCTGAAGTGCAAACCCCAACATGCCTCACAGCTGGGCCTATGCTTGTAGCCTGTACTTCAGAAATCTGCAGGGAGCAACTTAAGAATAATTACCTGACAGCCAAGCCATCTCTCAAATCAAGGGGGGTATTGTACAAGTACAATAGGACTGTAACAAAGACAGGCTGAAAATTCTGCCTTTGCCTGGGTGCCCTTTCAGCATATGGATACACCTGACTCCCACTGATTGCTGATGCCACTGCAGTGAAATGTTGAAGAGATCAAGGATTAGAAATATACAATGTCTGTGACTGGAAGAATCTTCAGGAGGATGAAGGAGAAAAAAAGAGGTATTTGGAGTGATATGCAGTGCTATGTGGGTTTTAGATGACAAAATGTTTCTCCATAATTCTGGACTGAATTATTCTGCTTACACCATAAGGTGTCAAGAGTGACCTGGGCAGTTCCAGGCTCATTGTTCAACTACAATTACCCAGAAAAGTTTATGTGAAAAAGTGAATTTGGAGGGATCAAAGTTCCAGAGATCAGCTGTGACTTAAAATGCAGTGCATCTTTCTTGGGTTGGGGTCATTCTGACCACTTATGGAATTTACCACTCACTGACTTACTGAAATACTTCTTTGGTAGGATAAGAGACCTTGTAGACCAGTGAAACACAGTACCTCTCATATTTTATTTGTGTAAATATATTGAAAGTACATTCTGAGTAGAGTAACACAGTGTTTTGGTTACTGAATAAAGAACTGGCTTCACAGACTGAGAGTTAGTTTTTCTGTAAGGGGCTGTGGAGCTGACTAAAGTTACAAGTGGGACTCAGCAGTGATCCTCTTTTCAATTCTATGTCCAGTTGTTCTTACTCATGTGCATTTACTTCCTCTTGCATCTTTTCACTTATATCTAACATGATCTGTAATGCATGGCATGAGGGGAAAAAAGACTAGCACCACTTTTCTAATGGAGAACATCACTGGGGACATTTTGTTCAAGTAAGGGAATGGAATGGGAGATGAGATATGGTGACTACAGCAAAATTCAAGTTGCTTTTGTGATGAACAAATCGTATTATTTCATTCAAATTAAAATTTGGTTACAGTTGATACAAATTTTGCACCATAAAGGGCTAACTATGCTGTGCCATGTTACTGTGAGGAATCAAATTTGTTTACTCTAGCACTAAGTGCTGGAAAGAAAGAACTTCTTATTTTGTTTCCTGTTTAAAAGAAGATCTGTTGACAGCAGAAGGAGCATCTGGCTCCTAAACTTCCAGTTTCCCAACTCCCTAAGTCCAGTTAAAACTCTTGAAAGAACAGTAACTTAGCAATGTTATCGCTCCCTTAAACTAAGTTTTTGTTTGTGCACCTTACCAGTAGATTGATCCCTTCTATGCCTTGTTCCAAACATTTGCAGAGCATTAGTGAAGAAACTAAAGAATAAAAGAAAAAATACTGTAGTAAATGTGAAAATGTTTAAAATAATCAGAAGACTTGCAATTTTCCTTTTTTTTTCAATTACAATCATCACTAATAGCATAGGACAAACATCTCTGTGGGACTTCAAGGCAGATAACACGAGGGGTGGCTCCTCCCTGGATAGTCAGCAAACTAAATGAGAAACACAAGGGATGGGTAAAGGTCAGCATTATATCCCTTTTTAAAGGTAGAAAATTAAATCACAGGGAAATGGAAACTGAGAAACTGTTGCTTATGTTCAGCTCCTTAACTACAAGTCTACACTTTCTTTAATCTGAAGAGGAAAAAAACCTCAGTGCTGGAATATTAATATAAAAATTAGTTTCACTGAGAACAGTCTGAATTTCTCTGTCTCATCCCAAACTGGATATTGTTCTGCCTCATTAAAGCAGAAATAAGATCCATTCCAACAACACTGATTTAATAAAAACAAAATCACGACTACTACACTTCATCCACTATTCATATATTACCATGAGTTTCTGTGAAAAAGTGTGCACATACATGTGTGTATGCATGTATGCACACACAGGAATATATTTATCCACATAAATATATAGGGGGGGGGTGTAGAGATATGGGCACATATATGCATATACACATATATATTTATGTAAGCAGAGAGAAATTACATGGGATTTAAGGGACACAAGGCAGTCCAGGGAAAGAAGCAAACAGGCCATTTCCCCATACCTTCTCTTCCTTGATGCAAAATAAGTCTATACATGATGTGACATCACAGTACACACTAACAGAGAGTGATCACAAGCTCAATTTCTGTCTCAGGGGCTAGGAAGCCCTATATACCTTGCCAGGCCCAAGAGGTTACACTGCAGCTACACCATATGCCTGGGCTTTGCTTGTCCTACACACCATCAAGGACAAGCGTTGACTGGAGAGCACTGACAGACTGTAACCCAGTCACCTGTAATCACTCCTGTCACCTTATGGGCAACACGGGAAAGTTCAGATTAAAAAACTAAGCAGAGGTGCAACAACCGTGACTCCTTCAGCACCGCAGCAAGGATCTGCCTTGGCAACTTTCCCCTTGTGTGTAGAGGAACAGTGAGTTTGGCTCCTAACCTTGGGCTGGCCCGGGTGGCTTGGGTCACAGGAATGGCATGCTTCAAGGGAGGAGACGGGGGAGGAGGGAGGAGAGAATAGCAGGGGCTTCTTCTGAAAATATTAACTCGTCTATTTGGAGAGTGATGGCTGCCTTTGAAATCTCTCCTGAGGGATCTATACTTAGTAGCCAGGCAAGGAGCGTGCGCTGGAGGGTGTGAGAGGTGGGCTGCGGGAGGGCTCCCCGTGAAGCCCAGCACCTTTGTCCTCCAGCGGTGCCCCCGCGGGCTCGGAGCGGGCCCGGGGCGGCCCGCCCCGCCTGGACATGGGTCCCGGGCCCCCACCCCTCGTCCCTTCGCTGCACCCCGAGCTCATGGGATTTCAGAGGAGGGGGAGCAAGTTGGGTTGTATTTTTCTTTTTCGCATGTTTTCTTTTTTTTTTTCCCCTTAAATTGCCTCCCTNGGAGACTGGCTGGAATCAGTTTTGGAGGGTGATGCACCACGACAGCTAAAAGTTGGATAGGGTTTCAGCAGCTCCTATATAAAGCAGGGGCACTTATGTCACTGCACTAATTAAATTCCATCTGGGTTGTTCCTCGGGGTGTTTTTGAGCCTGCCACCCTACTCAAGCAGGCAGAGAGGCCGGGGGACAGCATGATGATGGACCTTTTTGAAACTGGCTCCTATTTCTTCTACTTGGACGGGGAGAATGGAGCCCTGCAGCAGCTGGAGATGGCTGAGGGATCGCCGCTGTACCCAGGCAGCGATGGCACCTTGTCCCCCTGTCAGGACCAAATGCCGCCAGAGACCGGCAGTGACAGCAGCGGAGAGGAGCATGTGCTGGCACCCCCGGGACTACAGCCCCCTCACTGCCCCGGACAGTGTTTGATCTGGGCTTGTAAAACTTGCAAGAGAAAGTCGGCCCCCACGGACAGACGGAAAGCGGCCACTCTGCGGGAGAGGAGGAGGCTGAAGAAGATCAACGAAGCCTTCGAGGCTCTGAAAAGGCGGACTGTGGCGAACCCCAACCAGAGGCTGCCCAAGGTGGAGATCCTGAGAAGCGCCATTAGCTACATCGAGAGGCTGCAGGATCTCTTGCACAGGCTGGATCAGCAGGAGAAAATGCAGGAGATCGGGGGAGACCCCTTCAGCTTCAGCCCCAAGCAGGGAAATGTAAGCACCGCCGCTGGATTCCTCCCGCCGCCCTGGCATCCAGCTGCGAAGCCGCCGCGCCCGTCCCTCCCCTCCTTCTCGGCACGGCCTCTGCGGTGCTTGGGGCAACCGAGCAGGCTGGCGGGCGCTGAGGGGGCTCCTCGAGGAGCTGGCAGGCTCCTTGGGCCTCCGCCGGGCAGCCGGTCCGCCCCGGGGAGCCGGGTGCCACCATCACTTTACTAATCCCCGTCCTCTCCCTGTGTCTCCCACCCCCGCCTGTGTGTGCCGCAGATCCCCAGTTCAGACTTCCTGAGCACCTGCAGCTCCGACTGGCAAAGCGCTTCTGACCATTCCCGAGCCCTAGGAGTCTGCCCCAAGGAAGGTAACTCGCACCGCGGCCGCTGTTCTCCGTGTGCGCGGCGGAGCGGCCGCCGCCGGAACGTGCTCACCCGCCGCTGCCAGGCTCCCTAACGGCCTAGCGGTCCCCAATGGCCGCAGACCCCAACGGCCTCAGTCTCCAACGGCCACGGCCCGCAGTGGTCTCTCACCCTCCGGTGTCCGGGCTCTCCGCCCTCCGCGAACCCTGTCCGGCAGGCCCGGCAAGGAGGAACCGTTTGTTCTTTAATGTCTTTTCTCTCGTTGAGCAGGAGGCTCCATCGTCGAGTCGTCGGCCTCCAGCAGCCTTCGCTGTCTCTCTTCCATAGTGGACAGTATTTCTTCCGACGAGCCCAAACTGCCCAGCGCGGAGGAAGTGGTGGAGAAATAAATCCGGTTGCTCTGGTAGTATATTTAACGGAGATGGAGCCCCCACCCCCTTCCCTCTAAACTAAGTAATGAAGCAGATTAACACAGTGGAAAGCCCGGGCAGGGGCCTTGTTAAGGTCGAGTCAAGGTGCACCTAACCCAAAGCAAATCGCTCTCACTGACTCGAGCCAAACAGACTTTCCCCCATCTTTCCTCCTTTTTTTTTTGGTCCCTGAGTTTTGTTTTCTTTAAATTGTGTTGCATAGACCACCTCTTCTTTGTTGTTGTGTTTCATTTCTTTTTTTTTTTTTTTTTAATTTAAGATACTTACCTGTGTACCGGTGATCCGCTCTGTCTGAGACTCACCGGCAAGTTCATTCCTGTCTGAGTGAAGCTGTTGGCTGCATTTCATGTTAGTCGTATTTAAAGAGTTCCCGCCTCGTTTCGTTCCTGTAAATAATTTTAGTACTGTCTTTTTTTTTGTAAACATAACAAATATATATTTAAATGGTGGAATGTGATATTGTATATAAGAACAGACGGACTTCTTGGATTGTAAAATAAAGCTCTTTGTGTTACAGTGTCCCCCCCCCCCCTCTTCCCGTAATTAAATAATAACCCGAGCCCGGAGTTAAAACCCGCCGCCGACTTCAGTGACATCAAGCCCTGAGGAGTCAAAAATGTGTAGCCAAGACACAACCCGTGTGACTGGAGGCAGCACTCAGGATAGATTTTTTTCCTTCATTTTCTCCTCTAAGGAGCGTCTCTCCTTATCCAGGGTCGCACTGGCGGCGTTAGCCCCACGCCTGCCCCGCCCGCTGCCAGGGGAAGCCAGGCAGGCCCCGCAGCGGTCCGCGGCCCGTTTCTTCGCCCCGCTTCTTCGCCCCGCTTACGAAACGCGTTCCCGCCCTCCCCCCCCACTTCAGAAAGCTCCCTCAAAATTTCCGACAGTGCCGCTTGCAGAAATCGCCCAGACGCTCCTTCAACCTTGTCCTCACATGGTGGGTGAGCTTAGAAAGGGGAACGGCAAATAGCCCCTCCTGCCCTGGTCCTTGAGAGAGGCTCAGGGCGTCTCACCTTTTCCTCTCGGCACCGGAGGACTTGAACACAGGCCTGGCCTGCGGCACAAGTGATGGGCCTGCTCCTGCTCCTCTCACGGGGCAGCAAAAGGCTGTGACGGGAGCCCATTCCCCTGGGAGTTGTGGGGCTGTGACTTCTTACCAGAAAAGGTAACTCCCCTTGACTGACCTGCGCCTGAGGGAGAGGAGAACAGGAGTTCCTCAGAGAGGAAAGAGTTAAGCGGCCAAAAAGGGGCTGGGGGGTGGGGGGAGGATAACAACATATGAAGCCCTTCACTCAGTGATGTGAAAAAACAGAGCCTCTCTGAGGACGGCGGAGCGGAGCTGCTCGCAGCCAGAGCGTTACGGTCTGTAACGGATTGTTTATACCCCCGGGAAGGGGCGACCACCGGGGAACAGCACGCCCTGCCCGACACACACCAGAGAGCTGGCACAGAGAGACGCTGCTTCGCTGTGCCCGCGGGCCCTCCCCTCCTCAGCTTTAACCCTTGATTTATTTGTTGTTTGTGTCTTTTGAAAGGTCAGGGACAGGTTTCGGGAAGGTGTCCCGCTTCTCGGCCAGCTCGGCCACGAGTGCGTCCGTCTGCAGGAGAGGCTGCCACGAGAGCTGGTGCCCACTTTCCTCCCTGCTTGTGTCACCGCGGCCAGCCTGGGTTTTAGACCACTTACATACTGGCTCTAATTGCTCTCTAATTAGTAAACAGTAATTGAGGCGACACGGTGTGCTGGGCATGTAGTGATACGACAGTTTCCCCCTTTTTTTCGTTTCAAACCAACCCCTTCGCCTGGGGGAACTCTCGGGCCTCTCAGAAAGCGGCGCTCCAGGGAGCGCGGGTCCTTGCATGTCATCTCTGCGCTTTGGCGAAAGAGTGAAGCTATCACAGGTCGCTTCTGTAGCGACGGGACCTGGTCTGCAACAGAGTGTGTCAGATGGGGCTAGCGGCTCTTCGCCCTCCCTAATCGCTTGTTTCGGTCCCCGCCGCTCAGAGAGAAGGGCCACACGCAGCTGACACGCCTGATGCAGCGCCGGCCTGACCCAGCCCTGCAAGACCCGCTTCCCGCAGCAGGGCGGGAAGGGTGCTGTGAAGCACCCCCAGAATCACGAGGTCACGCCGACACCCCGCCAGCCTACTGTCAGGGTTGTCCTCAGCCCAGCCCTGGCCCGTCCGCCCGGTAGAACCCCCACAGCAGCAGGGTAACTTGAGCGATTGTTTGTAGTAAGTTTGCCTAAAGGAGGGGGTTTTTTTCATTAAATAAAGAAAATACCTTCCGAAGAGACTCTCCGTGACCCCCGCGGCTGCGGCTGACATGCTGGCCTTCCCAGTGAAGGTCCTCAGTGTGTTTGCAATTAAAATGTTTGTGTTTGATATTAATAACGATAATCTTTACCTAAGTCCCCAGCCAAAGCAAACAGGGCCCTGGAATCACAAAATCAAAGGGTAATAAGTGGGTAAAGACAAGAAGTTTGTGATTTAATCTTTTTCCGGAGGGACCACGCACAAAGTCATCGATGTTTCTACACGAATGGAAGTGCCCCCTCTGCTCCCTCCGCGTTTCGCTTAACGCGAAGGCCGGAGCGCTGCCCCAGCAAAGCTGAACACCGAACTCTCCCCGCTCGACTCCCCGGGAGCGGAGGGTGCGGTGGGGCCGGCGGCCCGCGGTGAGGGTGCGGGGTGCCCCGCCCGGCATGCGCGGCAGCGAACGCACCGCGGCCCGCCCCGGCTAACGGCGGGGCCGAGGAGAGATGGGCGGGGGGAGACGGGGTGTCTGCAGTGCCGCTGCACTGTCGCCACTCTCCTCTGGAGTGACGCGACCGAGTGTTTAAAGCTTTTTTTTTTTTTTTTTAATTGTGCTTCTTTATTTTCCCCCCCCGAAACCGCCCGCAACCCAGAGAGGGAGGCGGGCAGTCGGTAGCGGGCTCAGCTTATTTTCTGAGTTCGAAGTCAAGGAGGGCAGCCGTGGACCCGGCAGCTATTTCCGCGGGGAAAATTCCTGCTTGGATCGCTGCTGCCTGGGGAACCCGTACGATTTTTCCAGAGCTTCCACCTTTCTGTGGAGAATGAGCTGGGGAATGGGTGTGGGGGGCAGGGGAGGGAGGAGGTTGAATAATTGAACCATGTGCTCGCTGGGACGTCCCTCCGATAGCAGGAACTAGCAACTTTTCCCAGTCTCAAGGCTTCTAAAAACGCCCTCGTGTCCCTTTGATCTCTCTTGGGAGTCCCAGGGTGCCAGCAGAGGCCAATGCCTTCTTCAGCTGTCCTCTATACAAATCCCTCTGGCAGGTACTAATGTGTTTACTTAGGTGCGCACGGTTCCCAGCGCTGGGGGAACCAAACGTTTCTCACACGGCTGGAAGCGCCCGGCCCCACCAGCCCAACTGGGAAACAAGTTTTGCTGGCGGGGCGGCGCGGAGGAGCCCTCGCCGCTGGCACCCACCGACGACGGGAGGGGAGAGGCGGGGGGCGAGGGCGGCACGGAGCGAGTCGACGGCTCCACTTGTGCGGGGCACCGCACGCACCGCTACATAAAATACACCCTCCAATAACGCTCTGGCTGCCGGTTGCTGCTCTGTGCCGGGGCCCGGGCGTTCGCTCCGGCGAGGCCGGCGGTCTGCAGCGGAACCTCGCAGTGCTTTGGAGAGGCGCGGGGTGCTCGCCGAGGGCCGGGGGCGAGCACGGAGGGGCGCGCTCAGGTGGGCCCCAAGTGCCTCTCACTCCCCGGCACCCTGACTTACGGTTTCGGTCGGATTTTCTTTGCTTAAATGGAAAGCTATGGGGCTTGGGAAAAGATTGCACGCTCTGCAAACGGTGCCCCCATGGGATCGAATCCCCCCGGTAATAGGAGCGGCACGGCGATTGCTGCAGAGCGGGGATTGCTCGGGTGAGAAATAACCGTTTAAAGAGGTCCTGTCACGTTGTTTTCTCTGCCCGTCCACAGGAGCAGACAGCGCCTGATGCTCAGGCTGTTCCCGTTTTCCGGTCTTGATCATCCTGAAATGCAGCATTTTCAACACCCCCCTCGCCCCGCTTCTCTCCCCCCCAGCAGCCTCATTAGCCAGCCTTGTAGTTTGTGTTTTCTCTCCCCTTTCTTTAGTTCCACTCCCTTACTGCACTTTTGCAAATTTGTTTTGAGATCACTTTACCAGAGAAGCCGGAGGCTCTTAAGGGATACTAATTACAGATTTTTTTTCTTCCTGGGTGACAGACTCTTCCATCCTTCCTTCCCCCAAAATATTCAAGGAAAAAGGAAGCAAATTTTCCTAGCTCCTCAAAGACTTTTGGGAAAAGGCACGTTTCTTAACAACCCCAGCCCCGCTGGATTAAGAGTTAAAGCTGGGAGCTAAAGCTGTGCACGCCAGGAGAGCAGGACCGAGGGGGTTGGCATTGTGCACCGGGAGATCCACAGTGCATGCTTGGAGAGAAAGCCCTGAAAGGTGATTAGAACTTCAACCGCACTTTAAAGTTCAAGTTTATTTGCGCACAAAGCATAAATCTGTAAACAGGTCTATTTTAGCCAGCGCGAAAGTGGTAAATCAAATTGTATGTGTGTGCGTCTGTGTGCACGCCACAGCCCAGTGAAGAGTTCAAGTTACTGGCGAGCTGAACCCCTTTTGACTGACGGCTTCTTAGCAAAACAATAGGGAACTGCCGTGCTTCAGATGTGGCCCAACTAAACAGCAACCTGTACCTCGGAGTGGCAGAATCCTGACATTCTGAGCTTTCCCTCTTCTGCAATTTGACTCGTTTATCGACTCTCTGCTTTTCCTACAGTATTTGTTTCAAAGGGAGCTCCCCCTGTTTATGGCCCCAAATAAACCGAAGCAGGGCAGATGTAACCTTCCTCAGACTTTAGATATTTATGCATCCGCTCCTAGGAAGAAGGGGGTGTGAATAGGGTTTGGGGTTTTTTTTTTTAGGAAAAGTTTTAGCCTGAGAGTGGAAATCCGCCTTTGAAGGGGTTTGGTGGGGGTTGGTGGGTCAAGGAGCAGATGGGGTACCCCCATTCCCTGTCCGGCCGCTCTCCTGGCGGGTCGGAAGGCTTCCCAGCGGTGTGCGCTTGTGCAAGGCACCTCTCTGAGGAGGTGTTCCCTACCCGCCTTGCTCGTTTGAAGAGAGGCTTCTTGAGACAACCGGGTCTCCATGCCCTCCGCGTTAGCTCTTCCTGAAGAGAGGCCAAGTGAAGATGCCTTTTTCCTGGACGCACAGATCGGCTCCGTGACGCTTGAATCGCTGATGGGTCACTTGCTATCCTTCTGGGTTAACCTAGGTCACATAATTTTATTCCCAGGTAGGGAAGGTTTCCTTTGCCTTCTCATAATATTTTCCTCAACTACAAAAGGCACCTGGATGAAACCAAAGGATTCCTGCGCGTTAGCAAATGCCTGTTAAATGGCTTCATTACCACTCTAATGACCCTTGCACCGCTCCGCTCAGCTACTGCTGCGGCTGGAGCCCTGCAAAGCTTTTGTCCCCGGCTTGTGTAAAGTTACTTAGGGATTGCGGGGTTAGAAATTTTACACTTCCAGGAGGGGTTTGTTGCACTGGCAGCTGGGACGCATCTGTAACGGTACAAGTTTGCCTGAAAGCAGAAAATTAGCAAGCCCAAGGCACTGCTTGACTGTTATGTCTCTAGCAGCACCGGGTCACACGAGTAGGAGAAGGAATAGGAAGGGGATTTGTCTCGGAGCAAACTCGTACTTTTCTTCTGTGAGTACCTCTCCCTGTGACCCCATCCGACATTACTAAAATATGGGTTTCGCCTCTCCCCGTCTCTCCTGGACACACGTAGCTCTGCATTTTTGTCCCCTAGTTTGTAAATTTAAATGGTTGATGACACAACTTCAGTTCCAGGACAAAGAGCTCCTCAAGATAAATGAACAAATATTGGGTCTGAAAAGAGGGGTAAATCGTTTCACGTTAGAAGTGGACCACGGGCTGCGGGAATAAAGATATGCAAGTGTATACTGTAGGTGCTATGGGAGGTCTCTACGTTAATTCCCCCGTGGGGAGAGCCTCTGTCCCGGCTGCAGCGTCTGATGGGAGATGGGAACATAGGACGAGGAACGGCTCTGTAGGAAATGTCAGCGGTACGTGCGCGTCCATTGCCCCTCTTTCTCCTTCCATACCCAAACTGCTAATTCCTAGACGTGGTTTAAACTTCGGAGATGTCGCAACCATTTTTCGGGAGGTCGTCCACTAGAAAAGTGCCCAGCTCACGGCTCTCCAAAGGAGCGATGCGGAGCAAATTGTCTCCTGGGGACTGGAAGGGGCTTGCCCAGACAGCCCCCGGCAGGGGATGTGGTGGGATATGCTAATAAAGACTGGCCGCTACAGACCAGCCTCCCTTTACATGTATATATAAGGGCCCCCTGCATCAGCCAAAGGACACTTCGTCTCAGGTCGCTAATTACTGAGGAAATTGCCCCAGCGCGCTGCGGAGTGCCTCGCCGAGAGCCGGTGGCTGCCGCCTCGCACTGACGCCTCCGCTGCAGGGATGGAGATGATGGACAGCTGCCAGTTCTCCCCGTCCGAGCTTTTCTATGACAGCTCCTGCCTCTCCTCCCCGGAGGGCGAGTTCCCCGAGGATTTTGAGCCGAGGGACCTGCCTTCCTTCGGCTCCCACGAGCCTCCCGAGCCCTCCTGCTCCGAGGAAGAGGAGCATGTCCGAGCTCCTACTGGCCACCACCAGGCCGGCCACTGTCTCATGTGGGCTTGCAAAGCCTGCAAGAGAAAATCCACCACAATGGACCGGCGGAAGGCGGCCACCATGAGGGAGAGGAGGAGGCTGAAGAAAGTGAACCAGGCTTTTGAGACCCTGAAGAGATGCACCACTGCCAACCCCAACCAAAGACTCCCTAAAGTAGAGATCCTGAGAAACGCCATCAGATACATCGAGAGTCTCCAGGAGCTCTTGAGGGAACAGGTAGAAAACTACTATCACCTGCCGGGACGGAGCTGCTCCGAACCGACCAGCCCCACTTCCAGCTGCTCCGATGGGATGGTAAGAGAGGGGCAGGAGCGATGGGGATGTGGGGACCCCAGAAAGGCCCGCAGGCTGGCCCCCTGCGGCCCAGCGTCGTGTGACCGGTCCCATGGGTGTGGGATGGGTCGAATACAGCCGGACATGAGGAAAAGGTGAATGGTTTGCGACAAAACAGGCCCCTTCTCAGATTTAAGGCTGAGCATGCACATGGGCTTTCCGGGAATGCATGGGGGGACCGTAACGCTGCCAGAGAGCACCCAGCAATCGCCCCCGGGGGCTTAACGGGTTGAGGCTGGGGGGGGACGGGGAAGGTGCTGCCCGGCAGCAGCCTGGCCGGGGATCCGCTGCCCGTAGCGCCGTAGCTCCCTCCACTCCGGGCTTGAAAGCGCTTTCCCTCTATGGGGAGCGTCCCGATGGCCCCGGGGTGGGGGCGGCCGGCCCGGCACTCGCCCCTCGCTGTCTTGCAGGCCGACTGCGGCAGCCCCGTCTGGTCGGCGAGAGGCAGCAGCTTCGACGCCGTCTATTGCTCCGAGATGTCCCACGGTAAGCCCGACCCGCCGGCAGCCCCGGGCGCGGGGGATGGAAGCGGGGATCGGGGGGGCTGCCCTGCTTCCCTAAGCACTTGGGGACGGTGGCGGTCGACTCCGCCGTAACGCGTTGACCCCCCCGCTCCCAGCCCCGGCCGCAGGGTACGCTGCCGAGCAGAGCAGCGCTCTGTCCAGCCTGGACTGCCTCTCCAGCATTGTGGACCGCCTCTCCCCGGCGGAAGAGCCGGGGCTGCCCCTCCGCGATGCCGACTCCCTCTCGCCCAGCGTCAGCATCGACTCGGGGCCTGGGACGCCGCCGTCCCGACGGACCTACCAGGCGCTATGAGCGGCCGGGGGGCCGGCACCCCGCGCCTGCCGCCGCCCTCCTGCCGAGGCCGCCCCCCTCGTCCAGCCGCGCCCTGCAAACGCTTCTGGGGCGAGAGCGGCAGCCTCAGCGCCGCTTGTCCCGCCGCCTTCCTCCGGGGCTTGAGGCAAAGCCCCGTCCCGGGGTCCCCCCGGGGCAGACAGACCCTGGGGCTCAGGACACATGCGCTACCCTAGAAACCCCGCTGCAAATAAATCGTGCTGTAAGAGAGATGTCTGGCCTTCTGGTTCTTTAAGTGCATTCCCTGGTGCCGGGGAGGACAGCGAGACCCGGCTGCGGGATGCCCGGTAGCATCCCTGT
Organism: Brachypteracias leptosomus; assembly: GCA_013401335.1. Taxonomy (NCBI): domain Eukaryota; kingdom Metazoa; phylum Chordata; class Aves; order Coraciiformes; family Brachypteraciidae; genus Brachypteracias; species Brachypteracias leptosomus. The sequence continues at coordinate 45,416 of VYZX01007377.1, read as the reverse complement.
TCAGCCCCAGCCCAGACTCGGTCACCTCTGGCTCCTTCCTGAGTTGGGACCTGTCCCGCCAGGGCGGTCCTGGGCCGGGAGATGGAGCGTCTTTCTGTGTCTTGCCGGGCTGGGGCCTGGGAGCTCGTTTCTCCCATCACCAGAGGGAATTATTCAGAGATGGCTCATGGAGGAACAGAAATACGGACAGTTAAATTCTCCCTCCATTCCTGTCCTGCTATGAGCAGAGTTTCCTTTATTTTCTGCAAAAGAAAAAGTAATATTTCACAGTCATCTTACCTGCGGCCTGGCAAAGCCCTTGTTTCCTTCCCTGAGTGTGAAGACTGAACACGTATTCCAGGATTTGGTCCTAAAATTGCATGGTGACTCTCCTCTGTAAAACAACTCTATGATGTAGCTCTGATACCCTGTCAGGGAATTTTACTCTCAGTCACTCTCAGTGCTCTGGTAGAGACAAATTTAGTGAAGTTAGTAAGAACAAACTACATGTATCTCTTTCACAATCCACAAGATACATTTCACAATATTCAGAAAGCAGTTTATTTGTTCCTAAAGACTTTGGTCCCACCAGCTAGAATAGAATATTCATTACTCTATTTACATGAGTCTAGAAAGCCAGGTCAAGTCTTCAGGAGTTTCAGAGTTAACAAGCATTTCATTCCAGGCACTAAATCTAAGTCTTTCTACCATGAAAAATTTCCAACCCTTTGCAGTGCTCTAGTTGTAATCCAAAACTTTTCCACCCCTGTACCTGCAAAAGACAGAGATGAGATGGAGAGACAGGCTCCTTCAGTGCTTCTAGAAATGTCTCCTATGATAAGCATTCTGAGTGGGAAGGAATATACACCTTACTAGCATGGCATAGGACGTTATTTGCCATTTGTGTTTATGTTGTTAGCACTGGGCGGCCAAAGGGCCTGGAAGTAGTAGTTCACCTCTGATAAATCTTTCACTTGAACCCAGCCCAGCTTAATCATGTCACCAAAAGTTACCACCTGACTGCTCTTTGGCAGCGTTTCTGAACTGAGGAAGAAGAAAGCCTAGCTTAGGGATGGCCTTGTCCTTGCAGCACACCGAGGGGCCACATCTCCCTGCAAAAGCTACAGAGAAAGTGAGGTGGCACCTACCTGCCTGAGTGGCTCAGCTGGGCAACAGGCAGCCGTGCTTCTGACACAGGGCAAGGCCAGCCTGTCCCCTCATGCTCAGTGCCTTCCCTCAAAAGCACTTTCTGCCCTTGCTGTGTAACCTTGAGGTAAGTGTTTTCTTTCCCGCAGAGTAGTTCAGGAGGAGCCTTTTCCAGAATGGGCTTTCTGTGTATATAGATAGATACCAAGTAATCACTGAGTAGAAAAAGTGATTTGAAAACCCTGGATTGAGGTCATACAGGTACAAACAAGATATTTGCACACTCTTGTCACTACAGATGTTTCAGAAGTATGCAAGTGCCTTAACTCAAACACAGGCTTTCTTGCTTACGGGTGATCGCTGCCAGAGCCTTCTGTTTGTAGAAAACCCTGTGCAAGACCATGAATGTCACTGCTTTTATTCATGATTCCTCACACATTGCTGCAGTGCTCACTCCCCTCAACCAAAATACTGTCCCAAGGATACTGCTTATGGCCAAGGCCTAATACAGTGCAGATCATTTTAAATGATGGTTTAAAATGAGCTAAGCTGAAGAACTTTCAGCATTTCATTCTGCACTGTGCTGACCTTGGCAAGCGATTGCCTGTGAAGTATGCAGAGTAACACTAGCAAATCACATGTTGGTAATGGACACCTCTCTTTGGCTGGCAGACATTTTAAGAGTTGCAAAAAGGTCAATACTTCTGAGAAGTAGCTTTTCAGACAGTGAGAAGTATCCTGTCTGTGGGATGTTTGTCCACAGCCTCCTCAGTCCTACTGGACTAGATTACAGTTGGAGGGCTTTATTATACACAACAAGAAAACAAACTCTTAATTACCAGACATCTATAAACAAAGCTCCTATGAGCCAAAATGTGCTGTAATGCTCAGAAGAAGTGGAAGTTAGCACCGTGAAACCACCTTTGGTCCATGGACTGGGAAGAACAAGGTGTAAAAGGCTGCTGTCTTGGGAGAGATATTGTTGTGGTCAGATTTTGCATATTCAATAATAATAACAAACGTATCCGAAAAGAAAGGTTTGTGCTCTATGTTCATTTAAGATGGTCTAGAAAAACTGAGCTCCACTTCTCAACATGCAGTGATTTTGTAGGCAGGCAGAGGGATGCCTCATAGTGCCAGAATAATGTAACACAGAAGCTGCAAGTATTCTATCACTTACTGCAGTGAAGGGCATAATTCTGTGCAACTTTAAAAACAGAATTATTTTTTAATTTTAATTTTACCTCTGAAAAAAATGCTTTCTTGGTTTTCTGACTGAGGGAGGCAGCTGTGCTTTTATGTGCGTGTGTGAAGAGCTTCTTGTATCTTTTATCTTTTGTTAAGAAACCAAGTAGTTTTTCAGTGAAATATATATTTTAATATCAGATCAAAAGGCCCACTGTATATTACAAAACTAACACAGGAACCTAGCAAAGACCTTTTAAATACAACATGAGGACAAAAAAACCTGCTTGCTCTGTGTTGCTTGTATGGAAAAACATTCATTTTTCTCTGTAGGAAAAGATCAACCTCTTTCCTGTGGTAAGGTTTAAAAGTGATAAACTTTTAGCAATTAGTTCTTGGAGGATGAAGGGGTCTTAATTAATGATGTTCGTCAAAATATGCCTCGAACACCCCAAATTCATGTCTGCCTTTTAGGGGAAATTCAGCATCTTCACTTTCCTAGCTCAGCCTGCTTGTCAGCAGTCAGACTTAACCACAGCAGGCAGATGACTTCTCCCCATCCCAGTCCTACTCCCTTCCCTCTTCCTTCTCCTCCTCTGCAGAGTCCTTCACTCCCTCATCACTTCTCCTTACTCCTCTCAGCTGGACCTTGGGGTCCCACACGAGGACCCACAGCTGGCCAGCTGATGACTGCTGACCTTTGGCATGCTTTGCATGGGGTATCAGCCCTTACAGCTGGCCACAAATGCCTTCCTGGCAACTAAAGACCTAATGAGCTCGGCCAGCTGGAGACTGGGCTGGGATCCTGCTGGTTAATTTGACCCTATGTGAGGGGTGGAGAAGTTCATCCCCAGATATGGAGGGGATGAGCAGTGCATCTGTCCATGTGCTGCCCCGAGGCATCAGGGCCAGGCAACTCCTGCAGCCAACTGGATTAGTGGAATGAGTAAAAAAGAAACAGCAAAGCTGTTTTTCTTGTGCTGTATTTAGTTTTCTGTTGAATATTAGCTTAGGCTTCACTGGTGGCCTTCTCTGCCCTCACTACGTCTCATGCTGTTCTCTCTATTCAGTCCAAGAGATACTTCCACCCACTGGACCAGAGCTGGACTAAGGGAGTTACTCCCCTTCCCAAACACAGGGTGATACATCTTCTCTTCGTTTGGCAGGTGCCCTGCTTTCTTTCCACCAGGAGGTTATGCATCCTGGATACTTATGGACCTCATGCCAAATCTACTGTACTGCAGAGTCCAGCTACTTTCTCAAAGATCTTCTGCTTTCTACTCCCCAGACTGGCTGATAGGCACCATCCAGTCCCAGAGTCGAGGACAAGAGGAAATGGCCTCAAGTTGTGTCAAGGGAAGTTTAGATTGGATATCAGGAAGAATTTCTTTATTGAAAAGGTTATCAGACATTGGAACAGGTTGTCCAGGGCAGTGGTGGAGTCCTCATCCCTGGAAGTATTTAAAAGATGTGTAGACATAGTGCTTAGGGGATATGGTTTAGTTGAGGACTTGTCAGTGTTAAGTTAATGATTGGACTTGATCATCTTAAAGGTCTTCTCCAATCTAGGTGATTCTGTGATTCATTTTGAGCATTATAAACATTTATGGACTGTTTGGCAATCTGCTGGAAGATGTTGGTGGCCATGATGCCAAAGGAATTGCTTGGCTGTGCTTGAAGAAGATGGTAGTGGGTGTGATATATGAGGGTCAGCAAGCCCAGTGAGAGATCAGAAAGGCAGCCAAGTGACTCCATTAAATCACCTGCATTTGAATCTGATACTCATCAGGAGGCCTTCAGACCTGGAGTAGCAACAGAGGAATAAATGTGTGTTTTTTATCTTTATTTCTCTGATCTATGAACATATGCTTTTGAACTGATATTATTTTCTGTTTTAAAAATACATGTAACATGCACGCTAAGTAAAAATGAAATCCTACAAAGAAGACCTAAAAGCTTTAGCTCTTTTTTTCTTTTTTAGTGTCAAATCCTACCACTTGCAGCAGGACTCAGCTGCCCAGCAGGGACTCAGGAACACAGCAAAGGTTTGGTTGTGGTATAAAACTCAAGCTGGTGTGCCTGTAATATGTTATAGGGAGCCAACTGTGGATTAAATAAAGTTTTAATTCAACCAATTGCTTTTAATTTTTTGATTCCAGAAAATTTATTAAATTAGTGAAATTTAATTTTAATTAATCCTTAATTAACAGTAGGAAAACAATGACTATAGCTTCGGTTACACCTGTTCAGTGCAAACACCTCATTAGCAAACACACCACTGCTCTGGCATAGAGGTTCATTTTAAAAATTATTTAAAGTATTTGAATCTGCCGAAAACTCATTCTGTTCCACTCATTCCCATGTTCTAAGTAGCCACATATGCAAAATGTTGTGGGCTGCTTTTTTTTTCTTTTTCTTTACTAGCATGAAAAACCATTAGATTTGTCTTCCTGTCCACTTTGTGATGCTTTAAAGAAATAGACAAGCAGCATTTCTATTTTGTAAAGTGTGCTTATTTCTACAGTTGCTCTTTTGGAGCATCTTCAAATTGAGGCAATGGTGTGAATCTGAATCTTGCTGCTTGAGTGCTCTGAAAAGCAGAGGAGGAAAAGCCTCTGCTGGCAATGCTGAAGATGTATCCAGAGCATATATATGAAATCCCTTCCTCAAATTTAAGGCTTATGTGTAGACTTGTGGTTAACACCTTTATAGACACTAGAGGTCACAGCAAAAATTCTTTTTTAGACTTAACTGAATTATCTCAGTGACTTGAAAAAGTAGCTTTAAAAGCATGAAACCCCCTCAGAGGTGGCTGGAGTAGAGTCAATCAGGCATGTGGGAGGTGGGTGCCTTTGCTTTGGTCCTCACTGTCATGATCCTCTCTTTGTTGGATAGGATCAAGCTGTTACTTGGAGCAGACCACCAAACTTCCTTTTCCCCTGGGCGTGTGCCTGTTGAAGGATGTCTTTCTGGTCTTATGACTCCTACATTTTGTTAAAGTTCTGTCTCAAATAAGCAGCTGGGAGTCCTTCAGGCCTTTTTTTCTCAGGTGCAGATAATGCTGTGAACTCCCAAATGTGAATTGTTTAGCTGCAAAACCTCTGCAAATGGGTGAGCACTCTTCTCCCGGGGACCTGCAGGACTTCACTAGTGAAGACTTGAGCAGCACCTAAGTAGCAAGATTTGAGCTCATAATCCCTGCATGATTAAATTGGGATTTTTTGGACTTCATTCTGAATTTAAGCACCCACCCCCATCTTCCTTGAAAACTCCATGATACTGTCTACCTGGTCATGGTGTAGTGTAGGAATTTGTTCCTGTTGTGTGACTGGCCAAGGAAGACATATCTCATGCAAGTGTCTCATGCAGTGGAAAGGGGACACCTCAGTAATCTGAAGCTAATTGCTGGAAATCTGTGTGGCCCAACACCTAGCCCAGGAGAAGGTGACTGTCTCATGAATTGGGAATTCCCTGTGGAAGATGCACCTGGTGACAGGAAAAAGGGCTCCTGCAGGAGCCAGAAAGGTGAGCAGGGAAAGCTGGGAGGGCAGTTGTCACACAGTTGTATACACAGCTACTCAGTATGCAGTAAAGGGATGGTGAATCTGGGCAACTGGTAAAAAGTTTAATAACTCTAAAATCTCCCATGCCGAGAATGAAGTAGAGGAGAAGCCAAGTAAACAAGGGCTGAGACAGCTGTATCCTACCAGTGCCTGAAATGCACATTTTTCACAGGGTACAAATTTCTCACATGTTTGTTGCTTGGGTGAAATATAAAAATGACTGAACTTTGAAATGTGAAACTTGTTATTTCTAAACTTCCTAGTAAGTAGGACAGTGAAAGCTGCTTTTAAAAAAGTGCTCGTGAAATTTGGCTTCTCAAGAAGAAGTGGTTTGCTCTAATGGGTGTCCTCACCAAGTCTACCTCCCACAACCCATGCCCCCACCTCTCTCTTTTCTGTGGAAGATAAGTACTATAAGAGAAAAAATAAAGTATTTTGATTTATATTCTTGTTTTAATACATCATTTCAGCAATACCATACTTCCTTACATTCCTATTTATGAAATGAACAGTCCTATTTTTATTACTGCTTTTTATTCTCTGTTTTTTGCATTTATAAAAAGTTTTGTTGTTTATAAACAATGCACTTACTTTGTTATATGAGTGAGTTTGAGTGCCATTTTGGTTTAATATGTGTGGAAACAAATCTTTATCTTCATGTAAACTCTATTTTAATGAGAAATAATGTATTATAAAGTACAGCTAGACAGCAAAGTTTATTCTTGCTGTAACTCTATGGAAATCTCTGGAGTTCCACCAGGAAGAGATTTGGGCCAGAAGGCCTAAAATATAGTTACAATATATTAGTTTTCTCATGCCTTAGAAATGGACTGTTTATGTGCCAAGCTGTAAAGTGATATTCATGATGACTGAAGCCTGAACAACATTAAAATATCCAGATCCTTTGCTCCAAATCCTCTGGTATCTGAAACTGTTCCTTTCCTTTCAAAAGGAGGGGGCCACTGCTGCTGAGGGTAAACAAGGGCAGGGGCATGGCTTTAGTACTCAAGCCAAAATAAGGACTAGCCAAGTTAATACTGGGGCTCAGCTGCAGGGAGCCTGGGTCTAAGGAGCTACCCCAGCCCTGAAGGCTGCCCAGTGCCCTCCCCACCAGCTCTGCCTTCCTGCTCCTGTGGCAGAAGCTCCCTTGGTCGATCCTCTCAGCACAGTGATCCTTAGGAGATTTGCCGCACCAAGCCCAAAAACTGCTTTTGAGAGGAATTTTTCTTTAAATGAAAAGTGCTGTGGAAAATTGCTTTTTATTGCAATTATAATGGATATAGTGGTTCACACAGCTTGCAGTGTGCTTGAGAGCCAGAGCCCACACTCTGTTCACACACTATGGAATATCAAGTACAATCATGTTTTCTATTTTATTTGGCTATGATTTCCAGAAGTAGAAGCTTGAAATTATACTCACAATAACTGCAGTAATTTGCTGACAGTCTTGAATACCAATCAGCTTTTACTGAATACCAGCATAGGTAGTAAGTGCAAGGAATTCTTGAAGAGCTCTTGCTCTGGAGTCTATTCTTTAATTTTTTTTAACTTTGTCCATCTCTAACAAATAGACTATAGCCAGGGAGAAAATTTTGCTGAACATATGATAAAACCATTCACTTTTTAAAAAGTGATTTTAGACTCATTAAAAAGAAATGAGAAATAAGAGTAAGATGTAACCATGTTTATTTTTATATCCTTTTGAACCAGTGGAAACATCTTTGCGGAGGCATACTTTATATATGCAATTTTAGCAAGTTCAAGGCTTAAAAATAGAGGCAAAGAGGCCCTTCTTTATGATTTGGGGGAAGGAAGAAAAACAGTACATAAGTATTGCCAGATTATTTATGTAAGATGACACAGGACTATTTTGTTTGGAGATTGATCATCCTATGCTTGACTGAATCTTCAACCCCCAATTAATTTTTATTATATATAATTCTGGTATGTCAGATGGAGATGTCCATAACATCTCTGGCAAAACCTTTCCACAGTAGCTTTATTATCATATTGCTGCAGGGAATTGTTTTGGAAAGCTCAGGAGCTTCACTAGAGAATTTAGAGGCTCATGGCAGACAGAGCTCTGCAAGGGTGAGGTTCTGCATGTTTTATACATGTGAAGAGCTGTTTGATTCTGATCTTGAAGGTCTCTTGGTCAAAAGCTGTGAGCGACATCTACAACTCCTTCCTCTAATTCCAGAAGGAAATGTGCTTAGCAAATAGTTTGTGGTTTATGAATGTTTTTTGGTTCCCTTTTATTGTTTCCTTTAGAAAAAGAGAAAAGCGGTGCATAACTTGGTTGAAAATGTGGGCTATTTCAGAATTGCCTGCATTGTAAGAATTAGAGCAGCAAATGAGCATTGCTCTAACATTAACCAGTCCTGGAGCTTGGCTGAGCCTTTCATCACACACAACATGAAGTTGCTGAGCTGCTCCACTCAATGTGGTCTTCCCTGCCGTCACCCTGTAGTGAATGCCCACCTGGGGTGAGGATTTCAAGCTGTAGCATTTCAGTCTGCTTGGAATATGCCTGTGTTGCCTTTTGAAATATCCCAGGAGACCTGCAGCTTCAAATACACCATATCCCGTGTGTCAGCACAGTGCCAAGCCAGTGGGCTCCATTCCAAGGACTAGTGGGGTTTTGTGCCTGGATAATTCAAGATTTTCTGATGACATGCACCCTCAGGCAGGACTCGGCAAGGTCCTGAGCTGATGTCGATGCTGTCCAGTGTGGCACATTGGCAGACCTGGGGTCTAGCTTAGAGCTGGAGGCGGGGAGAAGAGCTTCTGGATTAATTTTAACACTGTAATTCTCTCGCTGCCATGAAATGAAATGAAACAATTGGTAAGAGAACAGAAAAAAAATCCCAATCCATATTGAAAGCATATGTTGTACACCATCCAAATGTGATTCAAATAACTGTAGCCTGAAAATTGGAATTTATAAGCTTAACATTGATCCAGCAGAAAGCATAATGCATCAATACTTATAAAATTAAAAGTAATTCAGCAGCACCTGGATTTAAGAGTACTACAGTCTATTTTCTTTTGCTCTTAATAGAAGTGTCTACCTCCAGGTGACACCCTACGCTTGTCTGAGGTTTCACTCCTTCTCGCTTCTCCAGAGAAGGCTGCTGCAGCTGAGGTCTTCTGGGTGCAGGAATTCAAAACCGAAGAGTCCTTTTTCCAGCTGAATTATTCTTTTTATAAAGCTCTGTGTGTGTGCTGGAAAAGCAATTTATTTTGTCACTAATGTGGGATAAAGCATCATTATATTACTCAGCTGTCACTGGGGAGTACTTGGGAATGGAAATCTATTTTGGGCCCAGTAGTAGTTCTAATCATGGCAAAAGTCTTTCTAGTATCAATAAAAAAAAAAAAAAAGGAAGTGCAGGATTAGGTCTAATTTCTTTTTTTTAAAAAATCTTTTTTTAAATGTAAGGGATAGATTTCTAAAGAATGTAGATTTTTTTTTTTTTTTAAATCCTGTTTCTCTAAAATGTTGCGGTGCAGCGTCTTAAATATATGACTTAAAAAGGATCAACTGTACTATTTAAAACACTGAAATCTATAGTAGTTAGGGACTTTTGAAAATCCTGTGGCAGGCAAAGACTCAAATTCTCCACTGGGATTAGGTGCTTAAGTATATTTGAGAATCAGAGTCCAGAGCCACAAGGGGGGGTTAGGGATCTCCAGTACCAAGTACATTGCCTGGCTTTACAGAATGCTGGAAATACACAAAATCCACAACTTATGGTGAGGCACCTGGGCCAGTGTAATGTCTGGGAATGCGTTATGCACAGCAGGGCTCTGCCTAAATAGCAAGAAGAACTTGATGAAGAACAAGTCTTAAATGTCTTAATCTGGATTTGAATATAGTGTCTTCCCTCAGTCTAAGCAGGAATAAACAATTTACAAAGTAGAAGGGGTGTGTGTGGTTGTTTCCCTTTTATTAAATAGGATATGACTTACAGCACTCTCTCATGATGAGTGAAGACGAGTCAGTGCCCTTTTTTGCCCATATGTAAAGGAGTGTTTTGATTAAGAGAGAAGAGGGTGTTTTGGGGCATGATATCTTCAGTGCCTATTTGAGCTGCTCCACTGCATAGACTAAGCCAGGTTGTCCTTCCTGCAGCTCATAGGAAGACTTTGGCTTCTCAGACATTTAATTTGCCCCTAAATTGGCTTCCTGCTTCCCTTTTCCCCAGAGTGTGGGGTGGATGGATGAATTGTGTGGCATATGATCTTCTTTTTCCAAAGGGCTCTGTGGGATCTTTTTGGTCCTATGGCTGGAAGCACAGCTAGTAAATGGCTGAACTGCTGGTGTTCTCCATCCTGCAATAAGAGCATGTTCAGTCCTGTGACAAGACCACTGATGTATGCTCAGGCACATGACTAACTCCTAACTTTAGCTTAGTTAGGCTCCTCCTAACTTTCATGTGTGATGAGACATGTATTTTGGTTACAAAGGAGGCATACTTCCCCTTATGCAGAATAGGCAGGGTTAGGACTTACAGCCCAAGAAAGCCTCCTCACCAGGCTGAGTGGGTATCCTGGACCAGGAGCTTTGCAATCACTGGGATGTTGCAGAGGGTGAATCTTTGCTCAGACGCTGGACTGCAAACTGGAGCCCCTGTGGCAGGAATGGCCATTGACTCTGCTGTGGCCTGGGAGGGAGTATAAACAATAGTGGCAGGGAGGTCTTAATCCACTAAAGCTGTTTGCTGACTGACTCAGGTAAATATTTCTAGATTTTCTTGCTTTCTAGTGGAGGTCTTCTTGCCAAACTTGATCCCCCTGGGGCAAGCTAGAGCTCTTGGATTATTTCAGCAAGGTTTCTAATAAATATGGAGTACATACTGGAATAGCAATCTATAATAACTTATTCTATGTCTTTGTCAAGTAATGGAGGAGGTCCTTCTCCAGTGATGACCATATAATTTGAATAGTCATGTCCATGAAAGATGAACAGGTTAGCTCATTACACATAGTAGCTGCTGCAGCAGCCCAGACCACTGAATGAAAAACAGAAAACGAGAAATCCGTGTTATCCACAGCTATTTGTAATCTCTGTTGTTGAATTGAATGATAACCAGGTTAATGAACTGACGATGAAATGGCATCAGCAGTTAGTTGGGGCACACATGCTGGAGCATGTTGTTGTGTTATGTCTGATACAGTACTGAGAAAATTCAGCTGCCAAGCAGTGCTGCTGGGACATGCTTTGAGGACTGGGGAGCACCTTGTGGTCCTGCAGCAAAGCCCAGCATGTATCAGTCTTTTTTCCAGTGCTCAAATAATTGCTGGCTTGAATACGCTCAGCACGAATGTATGTGTGGTCAGCCAGTCATGAGGTGATGCTGAAGGATACAGCAATGACCAAGAAGACTTTTTCTGTTCTCTCTCTGTACCAATAGCCAGTATAACTTGGCATGATTCCCTACACACCAGCACTTTTCTGGCACCAGCATGTGTCCGTTTTTTGTTTGTTTTTTTTTTTTTTTTAAAACCTGTATCCTTTAAAATCCTGTGATGAACTGATGAAGGGACTTGAAGTGGTGGTTGTCATCCATGTCAGATTCCTGGGATTTTGCACATTTAAGGATGCTAAAGTAGCAAGATCTGTCTCGCAGTACGCAGGATGCTTCTAACTGCTTATCCTGCTTGTACCTGCTTATCTCTTCTCCCAAAGGAAAAGCTGTATGAAAAGTGTACACTACCTTAACAAATCCATCTGCTGTTATTAACGCATGACAAAGAGCCAGGCTGCTGCTTATACTTTTCAGAAGTTGTTGTGATGTGGAGTGGCAGCAAAATGCACAAAACAATTTTCCGTCTGAGTCACTGGGGAAATGGAATAATGAAAGTGGATGCTGTCCTCATGCATTTAAACTGAGCCAGTTTTTTCTGCTGCTTCCCAATCCTCTCAATTATAAATAATGCTGATACACCAAATGTTACCATCTCTCCAAATTATGGTTCCCTCCACAGTCCTACTTTGAAATTTTGGACTTCATCAGATTAAACTGTCCTTTGATCTCATTCTCACATTTTCTAGGACTCTGTTCTGCAATTCTTAGGTTTACATCGGTGTAGAGACAGACAGAACAAAGTTTGTTATATGGCTCTACTCTAGCTAGGAAATGCTTGCATCTACAAATAATGTCACAGTCAAAAGCAACCTTACAAACGATAGGAATATGTAAAACAAAAGACCTCCAAACTTGACTGTTTAAATTGTGTTTCAAAACTGCAAACAGGAAAACCATTAATAAGGGACACATTTTAGGGAATTACAGAAAGGCACAGGAATCTTTTAAAAGTGGCAAATTAAAAGGTATTTAGTGTCAGCCTCCACCCTTGGAGATGACCCAGACTGTCCTGACCACTTGGCTTGTTACAGCCTGTTAAATTGTAATTTATCGATATAAGAATTCATATTTGTAACTGGATTCACGTCATTGATAAAACTGTGGTCAGCCCTCCTGAAATTGTCGTCCCCAACCTGACTTTGCACCCAAACCTTCATCAACTGCCTGTTCCCATCCGTTTTGCATTTACTTATTGCATGCCAGGCTATTAAACAAGCATCTTTGCAATATATAGAGCAGCTGACCACAGCAGAAATGCTTAACAAGGAGGAGTTGCTTGATCCAACCATCCATTTGCTGGGCTATGTAATTGTAGTACAGGGTAAATTATGCCACACCTGCAACTCCAGTCACACAAGGGGTAAAGGGCCACACAAAGTGGGTGTGAGCACAGGACTGCTGTGGCCACTTGCATCTTGTGGGGAAGTGGGTGATATGGGAGCTTCTCTGGTTGGGATTCAGGGTCACTAAGGAGGGTCAAATAAGGTGAGATGAGAAATAGTGCTGTCAGGAAGAGCAGGCTTCCAGAAACATCCTCGTGGAAACCAATGCACTGGTAAATATTGGTACCCTCAGGGCTATTAACATCCGAGGTATTATTCTGAAAAAATCTCATTTTTGATCTTAAATAGCTAAAAGGCAGGATTTCCCTAGCTCTTTTGATGCCTTTGGGATCTAGTCCTTGAATCATGCCTCTACTTATAGGCATCTGAATATCTTAGAAAATCTGTAACATCTCAACTCGGTAGGATATTTCTGTGCACAGCCAGCTTATGATGGCATGGACTCCTTGGTGAAGCCAGGGGCATGCACAATAAATTTAGGTGTGTGGTTCTGCACTGTGGGCTATAGATGGCAATCATTTATTCTATTTTTGAGTACCATACATTGCAATGAAGTTTTGAGCTGTGATTTTACCTTTAAGGGATAATCAATACCTAATAAATAATAGCACTTTAAAAGTGCTAAAAAAGCACAGTTAGTCATGTGCTGATTGCATAAGTGTAATTTTTTCACCTTTTTATAGTATCTTAAAATCTGTACATGAGAGGTTTCTATGATAATTTGCTATTGTATCTAGTTTTATACTAGTAAACTTTCTGCAGAATGATTTATGATGTTATACTCCATCTGCTATGAATTTTGGTAAAATTAATTTATCCTTCATAGATATGGTTAATATTTTCAGTATGAAGTTGGTTTTTTGGAGTGTTTTCTTTTAACAAGGGACAGGTGGTGCTTCAAACACTTAAGGAGTGGATTTCAGACAGAGTTTGGATTTGTCTTTTTAGAGGATATGGGGATCTAGTTGTAAAATACAGCATTGGATCACCATTTCATGAGCAAATGATTCTCCAGACAGATCCTGCTCACTTGCTTTTGACTTTCTTTGAAGAGTCACAAATTCATTAGCTTAAAGATATATAGTGACTACAGCTCTATGGGAAAAGAGGCAGTGTTTGGCCTTAGAGCAAGTATATGGGATAGAAGATTAAACATTGTACGGACATTTTAGCGATATAAGGCAGCACATATGGCTGAGAGAATTGGGCTTGTTCAGCCTGGAGAAGAGAAAGCTCTGGGGAGACCTTATTGTGGCCTTCCAGTATCTGAAGGGGGCCTACAAGAAGGCTTGAGAGGGACTTTTCACAAAGGCCTGTAGTGACAGGATGAGGGGTAATGGGTTCAAACTGGAAGAGGGTAGATTTAGATTGAAAATTGAAAGGAAATTCTTTACCCTGAAGGTGGTGAGACACTGGAGCAGGTTGCCATGGGGGTTGTGGGTGCTCCATCCCTGGAGGATGTTGTTCAAGGCCAGATTGGATGGGGCCTTGAGCAACCTGGTCTAGTGAGAAGTGTCCCTGCCATGGAAGGGGGGTTGAAATTAGATGATCTATGAGGTCTCTTCCAACCCAAACCATTCTATGATTCATTCAATATACACAGGCAGTAAGTAAGTGTGTGTGTGCAGCAAGCAGAGCATCTCCAGAGGCAGTGCTGCTTCAGGGGCTCAGCAGAGGCACCAGGACAACTTCTTGGGGAGCATGGCATGCCCTGGAAGTGGTCCCAAACCACCAGGAAACAATGGCAATGGGGAAATAATGTGTCTGCCGGGCTGAGGAGCCACCAGGCACAGTAGCACATTGCTAACAGTGTGTTACGCTCTTACAGGGTAAATGTGATGGTTGCAGTTTTTTGTCATTCCTATTAATTCTTCTCAAAGCAATTGAGAAGGCACCGGGTAAGCAGTTTAAGTAAATAAAATCCTTTTCTTGGCAATATAAACATTTGTTTCGCTCAAGTTTTAACGAAATAATGTCTTTGTTCTTTTGGCCATATGTCTCTTTCTAACTAAGCTCTGCTTGTTGGGGTTTTGTTGCAGTTTGCTTTGTAAATAAAAATAAAAGAGGAAAATGCCCATTACACAAAGCAAAATGTAGGTAAAATACAGGGAACTATTTTGTTTGCTACCTTTGCCTTTTTTTTAGCAAATTTTCCTTTCTGTATTGCTTTCCATATATGCAGCCCAGAAGAAACTCGGTCTTGAGAGGTATAAGTAGCAACAGTCTTGAGTAGATCATCTGAACCCCCTCTACCAGCAGCTCTCAAATTCGAGAAGGGATGTGAAATTTCTCTGGAGGAGGGAAGAGGTAAAATAAAAAAACCCCCACCAACTTTGTACATAAAACCTCAAATCCTGTTACAGTTAAATAGTTTTAAAGAGATAACGTTTCTAAAAAGTCATAAAAATTGTATAGGAATCCTGTCATTCCTTTTGCTTAGATAAATAATTGGAGAAAAGTTAGAAAAGAAGAGGTTGAAGTAAAAAAGGTTAGTTTTCACAGTGGAGTCACTAGTGAAGTCCTGCAAGGATCTGCACTGTTTAACATATTCGTAAGTGATCTGGAAAAAGATGTGACTGGCAAGGAGAAAAAGTTTATTGATGTTCATAAATCAGGGTAGTAAATAATAAATTATAAAACAGAACTGTCTGAAGGAACCACAGAAGGACTTCATGGGACTCAGTGACTGGCCGTTAAAATGGCAGACGAAAGTCAGTTTCGATAAATGTAAAACAATGCACATGGGGAAAACCCACTGCTAACTTCATATATAAAACTGTGGGTTGTATTGCCCATTGCCACTCAGGAAGGAGATCTGAGGGTTATGATAAATGGTATTATTTTTTATAGAGAAAGAGATAATGAGCAATCAGAAAATATCACTATGCTGTTACACAAATCTGTGTGCTCTCAGACTATACAGGCTCCCATCTGAAGACTTATGCAGCAAGATAGGAAAAGATTCATGGCAAGGCGACAGGTGTGATTAAAGATTCCCAAATGGCTCCTCTACAAGGAATGTAGGTTGAAGAATAACCTAGAACATGTCTTATTTTTAATTCTTACCATTTATCCAATATCAGAAGACTAGAGAAACACCTAGAGAAAAGATAAGGGCGTGATAAAAGACCATGAGTGGCATGGGACAGCAAAGAGGGAATGATTGTTTAATGTCTGACCCAGTAGAGCAACCAGAGGGCACCAAAGTAAAAATAATAAAGTCAGTTCAAAATGAAATGAAATGATTCTTTGCACCATGTGTAAACTGAGTAAGTTAAACTGTGAAGCTCTGCTGCAGGATGGGTGGTTGCTGAAAACACTGGCTTCAAAAAGCCCCTAGAAAAAGTAACGTAAGAGAAATTAATCAAGGGCTTCTAAATACAACACCTGGTTTTGGTTCAAGAACCTTCTGAGGAAGCTCCAAGCTGCGGGAAGCTGGAAGACAGTTAAGGGGAGGAGCTCACTGGAACTCCACTCTTTGTTGTTGGACTATGAGGCTTCTAGCTCTGGTTTCAGTCAGAGTGATCCTTCTGATCTTTAATATTCTGTTCTCTTGAAACCAACAAAATGCATGCCATCAGATGGTTTTATAACCAGGTAGCAATGCAATTTCCTAGAATTGCATCCTAGCAGTTGTTGATTCAATGTTGTCCGCATACTACAGACAACGTGCAGACATGGTTCTTTCTCTGTTATTTCACTTCATACAGTCAGAGAGTTTGCTTGGCTTCTGTGCACTAACCTTGGGCAGTTACTGCCTTGGTGGTAAATGTTTTTCTCAGCTAGATCGTTGCCTTAGGAAGCCTAAATTTTAGATGCTAAGTATCTGATCTGTTCATGTACACTCCTTCTATGGTGAATGAAAAAAAGAAGTATTTCCCAGTAACAATATTCTGAGATGGGAGAGCTATAATCACCCAATATATTTTCTTCAGTAACAAGTTTGGAATAGGATGTTCCTACAGACAAACCAAGAAACTACAGTACTTTCAATGGGGAGAGTGAGAGAAAGGTTTTATGATGCTTCAATGGATGAAGCAGAAACCTGTTAAAGCTGGGATGGGAATAGACTGACAATTCAGAGGGGAGAGGGATGGAGGAGGATGATTAGAAAATTCTTCTTCTGTCACTGGAAACAAAAAAAGTATTATACTGTGTCAGCAACCTTTACATAGATGAGGTGAATCACCCTTTGGAGAGAATTGTTCCCTCTATTAACTACAGCGGCTCGTGCTTGGCTTAGACCAGAAAGACCTATTTTAGAGATATGTTAGCTGCAATTAATCACACCTTTGCTGACACTGGCCTCTGAAAAAAGTCATGTCAGGTGTTCTGACTTCTGAGTCACTTCAGCCACTTCAACTGTTACTTTTGTAGTCATAGAAATCTGTTGAATCTTCATTTGATTTGACATTTGGAACTACTCTTTTCTTCTTCCTATTTTTTTTTCCAGCTTTGAAAATTGTCATTCTTTGACTCCTGGCTTGTAAAACAGATTTGCTTTTAGATTGCACCGATCATCTCCTTAGTAAGCCAGATCAGTATTACTCCTGAGTAGCTGAGCCGAATAATTTACTAAAGGCAGGATGACTGCTGCTAAATCGTGCTTTGGAGGTGTACGAATTATTATGCAGATAGCTGCCAAGGTTAGTTCAACAAAAGATCTGGTTGGAAACTCTTCAGTATCTCAAGAAAAATCACTTGCACTTCCAGTAGAGCCAGTGACTTAGTTCTCACATCCTTCCTCCTTTCAGGTTTAAGCTAATCATTCTAGATTTTGCCAGGGACATAGGGAAGAAACCGGTCTCAGCTGCACCAGCCTCAGAGTTTGTTGGCCTTACTTAGTCTTAAAGTCTTTGACTTTAAATTTGGCAAACAGTTATGAAGTCACACCAGCCAATTCCAATAAGCATAGGTCTTGTTTTACCCCTCTTTGTCCAGCGTTGTAACCCTTATCAGAGTAAGTGGCTTTCTAACAGAACTGGAGAATTTGGGCTGCCATTAAGCCCCATTCTTAGAACATGAAAAATAAACGGGAGATCTGGCACCCTCTCAGGTGCTGTTTTTGCACCTTACATTTCATGGAAAAAAAATGTGAAGGTTGACAGTGCCTGGACTTTACCACTGGAGCTTGCCAAAGGTAGGACTCTTTTATCTTCCTGGCTGCCTTCCTCTGGCAATGCTCTTTTCTCTTTCAAACACTGGTGCTAGCTTTCCGAGACTTTCAGTATTTTTCAAGCTGGTGCTTCTTGGGTATTGCCTTCTCCCAGGTCTTTCAGAGAGGAAACTGTCTGAGAAGATAAGCTGTGGTGTACAAACTGTAGCTCCTAGTTTGTTTTCTCTACTGAAAAAAAAGGGAAAACTTTCAAATACCTGCATACTTAAGGTGAATATCAAAGACTTGGTTAGAGTTTGGGAGAAAGAGGAAAAAAACTAGAGTGTCTAGAAGGAGAGAAATAAAATGCCTCTACAGCTAGTCCATAGATACACCTGGATCTAATGATCTGGGACTGTGTTTGGGTGCCACTCTGAGGCAGGTGGTGCCAGGCGGTGGTGCAGGCTGTTAACATCTTTGAGAAATCACAGCTACAAGGGAAACCCAATTTAATGACTATCTTTGGCAAGTTCCCCCCTGAAAGCAGAGCAGCTGCTGCAGTGAGAGTTTCATGACTTGCATCAGATTGTTACTGCACCTGGTTCACGTGGCTCCCTTCAGCAAGGCATGAAGACACGTGCTTCATGTTTCATCTACTCCAGTGCAAGTGATACACTTGCCTAATGGTGCTTTGTGTAATTTTTTCATCAGCACACATATAATTTTCAGCAGCAGCAACAGCAGGGATAGTATGATCAGACTCTGTGTGAAGTCCACTAATCATATTAAGCAGTATTTATATTAAGCACAGAACTCTTAGCCAGGTAAGAACATTGCTTTCAGTGCTCTTACACTATTGCTACTTGCCATTCTTAGCTTACAGAGTGATCACTCCTTTGGTATTATGGCATGTGTTAAACAGAGCCTTTTTTGAACTGTTCATTCAGAGTAAAATGTGTGGAAGTGTGCTGAGCGAACACATCTGTGTGTGCCTGCTCTTTAAGGCCAGCAGAAAAAGAGCTGCACGGCGGTGGGACTGGAGTGAGCAGGTCCAGGACTATGAGCATGGCTTGACACTAGGCGTCCCTCACAGCGTGCCTGTGGAATGGAGCGCTGGGCTCAGCCCAGCACGGCCACACGCAGGTGAGCACAGACAGAGGCTTCCCACAACGGAGCTGCAAACTTGCTGTGTGTGCAGAGAAAACATATCTCATATGTTTTGGAAGAAATTATAGGAATTGTCTAGTCGGTGCAACACAAAACAATGGAGACAAATATTGCTAGGAAAAAATGAGTTAGCACCTACATTTTAGTCTGACGCTTAAGACCCCTTCCTGTAAGCAGTCAAGGTTTTGTTTTCCTTTAGCAGTACTAAGACCCTATGGTAAATAGTTTAACTTCTTTCTGTCAACACTACAGAGAAGATCAACAGAACATGCACAAAACGGAGGCTTGAAAGGTTGGGCTGGCCACAAGGCTGGCAAAGGCTCTCTATTAACTCCTTAATCCCAAGGGGAAGAGAAAGGGAATAAGGGAGAGAAAGACTTATGGATTGGAAAAGAAAACTAAAACAGCTTTAATGAAAAGAATACAATAAAATGAAATATATAAAAATAAAAAAATTAAAAGTCAATATAAAACCCAGTTCCCCTGATGGGGATGTCTAGATGTCTGTTGGTTCCAGACGAGGAGCTGTTGTTTCAGCCAGAGAAGGGTGTATGTCTGTTCCACAATCAGTGTCATCACATATAGAGCTTTCTCAGCAGGGAACTAAATTAATGTGAAAATCGTCACTTGCTGAGGAGATGGCTCAGAAAAGAGCAGACATTCTTGGTGTACCCTGACAAAAGTTTTCTCAAGATTTATCTCTGATTTTTCTACCTCTTGAATATATTCTCCTTCTCCCCCAATCCCCTCCCCCCCCTTTGTGTTCCACACAGGTAAATTATTTTGTGTAGGGGGAGCAAGACAGGTGACTGTGGTGGCCATGAGAGGGCAGCTAATGGATATGGAGTGCAAATGAGGTAGCAGGGCATCCCAGGAGGTAGACCTGGCAAAGCCTAAGTGCCAAAGCTGGCTGAGAAGACTGTGTGTGGTCAAGAAGTGTCACTGCTAAGCTAAGAGAAAACTCACATGGGGAGGGGAATTCTGCAATGGGAGAGTTGGAATAGCTTTGTGGTGATACTTGGGCTCTGGGGAGATTAGATATGAGTAGGCAGGATAGGAAAGAGATCAGTGGGAGAAGTATCTCTGAGCTACTTCCATCTGAGGTGGGGACCCACTCTTATCCATCAAATTGTTCATGGCTACCTTAACATACCCAGGATTCTTCCCATGCTGTTTCTTGTTTTAGCTAGGTGTCTTGCCTTAATCTTACCAAAATCTGCTCCTGGAGAAGTGGCTTGTCCTCCCAACATAGACAGAAAAATAAAATTCTATATTCCTGGAGAAGTTTTCATGCATGTGTGAAAAATTTTAAGTATTTTCCACTTTCTGTAGCACTGCACCAGCTACTCTCTGTACTTCAGAAGTTATAGAAGTTTGTCTTTTACATTTCTTTCATTTCAACAGAAATGTTAGAGAAGTGACTCCAGGATAGAGTTTTTAATTTGACCATTTTAGAAGCTAATCCCAGGCTCCCAGATGGATTATTAGAAGTGTAATAGCTGGTTTGGGATGAAAAGGGCAAAATTTACAGCTCCAGGTTTAACACTGAGTTTTCCTTGAAATGAATATGAATTTGTGGGTCTATAAACGTGCCCACTTAGAAAAAACATACTGAGAATTGCTGGTGGACAGGAACTGCAAGATGACTAATGAAGAAGCGCTCAGTAGCACTGGGATGTGTTTGGGTGTCACCACTTTGCAGATGGAATCCTTCTTCATCCAAGCCTCAGAGAGATGAAGGAAAGAGGAAGGAAGGGAAGAGGTATTCATCTACCCTATCATCTCTTTATGGTTTTGATAAAAGTAAGTGCAATTGCTGAATCACATGCTTCTCTTTCGGTCAGATGAGTTGACAGGAGTGTAGCTAACTATAAGGAATTAAATTAAAAGCAGATCAGAGATTAAATCCCTCTCTCTTGGATTTTGGCCTCTGCTTATAGATGTCTCCACCTTCTGCTTTTGTAATCTCTTTACTTAATCCTGGATAGTTGCAGGCTTCTAGATTTCAGAACTGGCCAGGTTTTGCTATGACTTGGTATCAGATTCCTCTGTTAGAACTTTGATGGCTTCCATTTTTGCACTTCTCTGTTTGTAGGCAAAAATCAAAAGCAGTTGTTCATCTTTTTGGCTGCAGGTATGGTAAGATGCACACCCACCAGCCCAGCGACACAGGGCCAGTACAGACTTCTGCTATCAGCATTCAGACTGCAGCTTGCTGTAGTCTGGTCCTGTACATCCCACAACCAAAACATTTTGCTAACTGTACCTGCGCTGACCTCTTAAACTTCTCAGAATGTTTCAAAGCAGACATCTATAACAACAGGAACCTTCTTACAAACCAGACCATGTATAAGGCCTACTAGTCATCTGAGCTACGTGTGTAGAGGTTTTAGACCAGGGAATTAAAACACCAGTGGCTGGATATTTATGTATGTATTAGGAAACTGTGTATGAGTGAAGCAACAAAAAACCCCTCAAAAACATTACTTAGTTCAAGCTAGGAATTTAGGCTGTTGTTTAGTCAATGGCTCTGCTTATAAACACTTTTATGGGATGCCTTATCCCATTTTAAGGTAGATGTTTAGCATTTTTTTTATTCTAGGAACCTTGTTTGCCCATGAGATCTTAATTTGATTTAGAACTCTAAAATCTCTAAAGTTAGTAGATGAATAAACAGTTACTTCTCCTGCAAATGTGGCATATAATTTTGTGCCTTCTGCAAGAGGTTTCCAAAGGTTCTTAAATCAGATTGGAAGCTTGGCTGTGATAAATACATACAAAAGGTATGATGTATGGGACTAGGAGGGCTGCAGTATTATTCACCAGGGATCTGCAGGTAGATTTTGATGTAATTTCTTCCACTCATGGGCATTGATTGACCTTTCATCTATGATTCGTCACTGTAAAAGGAAAAGAGGAAAATGCAACCTGGTGAGCTTTTCTCTTTACCCAAGGCTATGAAATCCTTCAATCCCCCATAAAGTGACAGTTGGATTAGATGTCTCAAACAGAAAAAACAGGGCTAGCACAGCAGATCCATCAACTTCAGTAAGTAAATGCCACCAGCCCTGAATCTCTATTATTAGATCTTAAATCTGGATCTTTGGCATAAGTGAACATGATTCAAGAGCTTGTAAAAATCACATGGCATCTCTCTGGTTATTGTAATAAAGAGACAGAAAGGACTTGTTGGGTTTCTACCTCAGTCTGCTGCCAGTGCAGAGGAACGTGAGGGAGCTCAAAGGATAAATGGAGCAATGCAACTCACTAAGAGGGCTGAAGGAATATGGATTCATTATAGTGAAACTGCAAATACCAGGAGATAAACCCATTAAAATATGATGCACAAGTAACTGCAGACCTGCATGTGGAACGTGCTCTCCCTGCACTTCTTTCAGGTCCTTTAGATTCAACAACGCATGTGTGGAAGTGCCTTACCACAGCAGGACCAGGCATTTAAATCACAAATGAAAAGACTGTCTACAACTAAACACAGATGATAGGTTTAGGGACACAGATTATTCTGTGATTAAGTGGCTCTATGTTTTATTGATCAGTAAGGGTCATGAGAAGTGACCCTTTAAGTTATTTCTTCCTGCTTCCACTTCAAATTCATTGACAGTTGTATTTTACTTGTATTTTTCTTTTATTTTACTGTTAAATGGTGGCAAAGACTAAAATGTTAATTTTAGTGTGTATAAATAATTTATTGAATAGTAATAATATATGAAAATGCATCTGATATGCTTCTCTATATGAATGACAGTCTATTATTGAAATTTATTAATCAGCACATTCCACTCCACCAAACCTAAATTTTTGGGGGAAGAGGAGGGGAGGAGGCGAAGAGGCGGTTCAGAAAAATGCAGTACAGTGGGCTGACTAAATCTGAACACTTGGTCTCTGAAAATGCAGATATCAATGTAAATCATATCATACTGATGAGGTACAGAACAGTTATATGCAGGCATAACAACAATTTATATACCGTCAGTATTAACAGCAGTGTCTGAGAATACAGTTTTAAAATAGGTACGTACAATTTTATTAAGTATAAAAAGACACCGTGCAGAGCACAATACAATATATTTCGTCTTTAATTCTGGTAGTTCTCAAACTCCACTGTCTTAATTGACATTGTCACCAACGACCACTGGATAGAATTACTTCTCTGTATAAAGTGAAGCTTCTCTGGATGAATTCATGCTGTTTGGTTTTAAAAATAGAGTAATTTCCTTTCAATGGCTACTTACACCAATCAAACACTGTCAAGACTGTTGGCTAGCCTGCATTTGGTTTCTAAAGTACACTATGATACTGCAAATTTCTCATTTTGCTTTGCTTCTCTGTTTGAGAATAGATCCTTCAAAATATTAATTGCTTCTGACTTTGTTCCAAGTTCACAACCAGAACACTGGTTCAGACTGTTTCTACATTCCTCACGTTACTCATCTTCCACTGACACCAGCTGGAGGTTTCAACATGCAAGGGTTCTCCCCTAAGCTCCTTTTCTCCACAAGTCTTTTCTAATGAAGCATAGAAAGCATGCTGAAAATCATTATTTTTTTAGAATTTGAGGCTTCCATTTTCTTATTTTCCTGAAAGTAGATGACATCTACAGCCTTCCAGCTTTGACGATTTTCTTTGGAAAAGCAGACATGTAAACTTAAGAACTTAGTTACATATTTTCTTTGCACAATCCAGTTTGGTTTGATTAAAAAAAAAAAGTCAGACCTCTAAATTCAAATTGATTTAAATGATAATGAGTCTTGAAAGAAATAAGTTACAGTTCCTCCTCTCTAAAATATATTAACATTAGACTGGAAAATAAATTAAAGAATACAGAAAAGCTGAGATTATGCCATCACAATAATATCTGCCAAATAAAGCTTGGTCTTTTGCTAACATTAGCTTACTACATTTGCAATACATGCTAAGCAAAGACCCTACTTCTCTAACAGGTACATTCAGACAATATATATTTTATGGAATAAATATATAATATATCCAGTTATAGATTTCTGAATAGTAACTATAATAGATACAAGCAATACCTATGTTCAAAAATACAGTTCTAGGATTCCCTAACTTTACTACTAATAAAATTAAAATTGACCTAAAACTTTCTCACTCTGTTGATGCATAATAAAATATATGGAAACACCAAGAGTAAAAAGCCAATTGCTTCTACAAATGGAATACTTTATAAATATAGTAAATTGCTATTTCCAGAAGGAAAATTGGAAATTATAAACAGTAAGTCAGGTTAAAACAGCTCTACAATATATAGTACAAAGTGGCTATGAAGCATGACGTATGAGTTTGATGTCTGTGGCAACATTTTGAACTGATGTAGTTCTTCATTTCTGGAGACAACGGCAGAGAAAGATTCTGTCCCCGAAAGCAGCCAATCTTGATCTCCTTAAAACAAAACTTTCACAGACTAGAGAAAGCCCACTGACAAATTTGTCAGAGTAAGGAGTGCAAGATTAGATCAAACAGAACTATTTGGAAGCCCTGGACTTCTCTGTTTCATAGGGTTTACCTATCATGATGTTCTCACGAGGAACAGAGTCACAGAAGTAGTGTGTATCTGTGACTGCCGCGTGCCGAAAGGCCTTGTCATGAAGATACCCTCCCTATGGCTGTCTTAACTACATTATTCTTGTACTGCACGTTCTCCAGATGAATTCTGTTTTGTGTTCCTGTAGTTGGTTCCTTTAGCTGGAATACTGAAGTACAGCTCTGGTCGCTTGATTACTGAACTCTTGAACGAGGCTTTTTTTTCCTTGAGAATAACCTAGAATTAAAGAAACACATTTCTCAGAGCAAGCACAAGGAACTGAAGAATTAAGTTGCTGGCTGTCTCTGCCTGCCTTTCTTACCCTTCAGTTTAAAGAAAAAATTTTAATCCATAAAAATACCTTACTTGCTAATGAAAAGACTTAGGACTTTTTCACGTGAGACTGTGCTGTTTCTATGTTCGTCTCCTGCAATGGTCCTGTTTTACACAGAAATCCACAACTTCGTAAAATAATACTGTTTATACCTCCTGTATGAGTTGAGGCCCTGAGGTAGGATTCAGATCAGAGCTTTTGTTTGCATCAACAAAGCTGGAATCCTGCTGGTCACAGTCAAGGTACCTGTCCAAGGGTACCTGACCAAGGTAGGTGTTTCTCTCCAAGTATCAACAGATGTCACTGTCAACATTAGTAACAATGAAATAATCACTGGGAGCTTCAGTTTCTGTCCGTGGATTTTCTGAGTCACTTGTGGACTTTTACTGGTACACACAGCCTGTTTTGGGAACACCTGGCATGAGATGCGGACAACCGGGATCTAAGTCATTGGGACGTTTTTTTCTACTTGATTTCATTTGGGCAAATGGAATGTACCTATAAATGTATTAATGTCACAAACTCCCAGTGATTTTAGAAAAACTATGGAGAAACCATGTACCTCATGTGTTTTGCCTACACTGGGAAACCTGCAAGCCTCTAGGAAGCTATTGTAATATTGAACGTCAGTCAAGAGTGAATTAAATACTTCCTACCAAACTGGAGATGAGAAGTACACACTTGTAGGTTTCCGGCTGAGTAACCATTGAATGAATTTTGGGTTCCCTGTAGCAGGGAAAGGATGAGGAAGATACTTCGTCATCTACCAGCAGCAAATCTCCATGTTCTGTTGCAGAATGGTAACAGACTAGTTGAAAATACATTAAACTGTGTCTAAACCTGGTAGCATACTCTTGTCATAAATGCTCCAGGTTTTAATTAAAAAAATGTTCCCAGGAACTACAGGCTTCTTATGCAGTCATGACTGCAGATAAGCCAGAGCTGCACAGTGACCACTGATCTTGAGGTTGTTGGAAATTGGCTCCAGAATTTGTTAGGGCCTTTCACCTATTTTCAAAACGCATTTTTATTGGAACAGACCATGTGGAAATGTACTGAAGAATGAGCTCTCCTCATCCTCACCACAGTAAGTGGTTGCTGGGGATCCGAGGGTACCTCCAGGCTCCTGACTATCCCCTCAGGGCTCACCTCACATTGCCCACATCCCAGGACCCCACGTCAGCCCCCCACAGCCATCAGCCCTTGTCCCAGTGACACTCAGCAGGTCCAGTTTCCAGCTCCGCACAGCCCTGCCCTGCCTGGTGCTGTCCCAGTGCCCCTCAGCTGCCCTGCTCCTGGCCAGGGCTGGGACAGGCCCCGGTGCCCAGCCCTGCCCTGATGGACCCCCTGGAGCCGCTGGCCCAGGTCGGGTGCCGTCAGTGGGCTTTAGGGAAGACCAATGAATCCTCTCACCTACGACATATGGTTTTGCTGTGTGGTTTGCTGCTGTTGCTGCTGCTGAATGAGCAATTGCTGCTGTTGCCGGCGCCGGGCTGTTCTCAGTTTTTCAAAGCGAGCCTCCATCTCCTCCAGCACCTTGGGAGTGTAGCGTACCACCAGCTTGACGCTGTCCTTAGCTGCCTTCAGCAGCTCCACCGCCTTCTCATGGTGCTCTCCTTCCACACTCTGGGAGCAGGAAGAACAGATTTAATAACGAAAATGCTGCTTTGATCTAGGGCTCTGTCCTCTTTTTCATATGGAAAGGCTGTTGGGGTTTTAGAAAGTTTCCACACCTTACATTTTTCAAGGGACCATTAAGGGAAAGTGTTGAGTTAAGTAAGATTTTTATGCACTGCTGGGAATATATTCATATTCATATTTTAAATAACCCAAATCTGTTTTAGGTTGCATTACAAACCTAATTTCTGATCTGTGTGAGAAAGAGGGGAAATACTCAACAAGCTTTATGCAAACAAAAATACTGTTAAAAAAACCCCACAGTAAAAACCCAAACAAACTGTTTGCAAATTATAAAAATAAAATCCTGTTTAAATGTTGGTAAGAAATGAAGAAATTGCAAGTTTGCAATGGCAATTCCTTTCATACACCCTGGTCCTGCTTGGATCCTGCAGGGAATGACAAGTGGTGCCTGCTGCTCCTGGAGACAACACAGCCCCCAGCCCAGAGAGTTACATGCGTAACATCTATGCCGTGCAGGTTCTCCACTGGAAATAAACTAGTCTTTATCTGGTTAGTTTTAAGCAATCAAACACTAACAAGTGAAATACTGAAAATTCTTGCTGAAGGAATATATATTTTCCCTCCCTTTCTGGAAAATGCTTTCTAGTAAGATGATACCTGCTGTGAAATCAAAAGTATTCCCAAAGGGGCCCAAGCTCTGATTTCATGCTAACATTGTTTCAAACAGTAAATTTCCAAAAGTGTGGGGTGAATCGGCTGTGAAAGAGTATTTAATTTCCACCATTAAGTGGACTGACTGGAGTGCTTTTCAGACATATGGATTGTTCCACACCTTAAGAGAAAGGAAGAAATTTTTTAATGGTGTATGACTTCCCACATGTATTATAGGATATATTCCAACAAACAAAAGTATCTCTGCATAGAAGAAAAAAAGCCTACACAACTCAGATCTTTTAATTTTCTGAATAATTTTCTTTCCACATAAAATAAATCAAAGTTTACTACATGCTGTGTTTAAAAGCTCTTCTGTATACCATGCTATTTAAAATTAAACTATGCCCATAGGCTTCCAAAGAGAAGCAGCAGCATTCAAAATATTTGAAGTTCAATTCATGCTAAAAGAATAACTTAGCATTGTTATAGCAACTGTCAGAAGAAAATTCTTTCTATTTTCATCTCTCCTATTTGACTGAGTAGCATTGTGCAAGAATAGTGAATAAGAATGACTTCTGCTGTGGCACATTATGAGCTAGAAATAATGATTTACAAGTTTCAAAAAGCGGACACACAATTCTACATAAATAATATAAACAACACAATTCAAGCTTCTTCCTTCTCTTGTTAAATATCCTTCAACATATTAATACAAGTCTGGGTCAACTGACTGGACTCACAAGTTTCTACAGAAATGTTAAAATGCCTTGAAAATATTAATGCAACTTAAGAGAAAAAAAGAATGTTGTTTCAAGTGCTGAAATAGTTACCAGAAACAGGGAAAACCTTGTAGTGAATACACATTTGATTGTTGAAATAAATGACTTTGTGTTTTTGAACTGTATGCTCATGAAATCTCTCCAGTAGGAATTCAAAGATCTTCAAGAAAATGAATGATCTATGATGACCAGATTTGTTAGAAATTGTGATTGGGATAAATCTGCTGAACAAGTACTGCTACCCAAAAGTAATTTGAAGAAAAAAGAGTTTATTGAAAAAGAGGAATTTTTTTGTTGCGTAAGAAACAGTAAATGTATCTAATGCTCCAAAGAGAGCTAAAATAAAAACCTATAGATGCACAAGGTGTTTTGTGAAATTGCTTTAATGAACAAGTCGCAGATACAAATGAAAACTTCTTCCCCACGTCTGCTACCCCGTAAATACTCAGTGTTAGAAGAGGTGATCAAAACTAACATGTATTGTAACTAGCTATCTTTTATAACTCATTGCTTTGTGATTGGCTTTGATATTGGTTTTTGTAAGGACTGTTCTCTCCTTAAGAGCAACTGTATAAAATTTGGCATTGTTTCATTTTTTGCTTGTGAATCACTGTCAGTATGACATGGCGTGGGCATTCAGAGGAAACAACAGCGTGTTCAGTGTTGTCATGACCAGTTTTGCTGTGGAACAGTACGAGCCAAGAACAAGCTATGAACAAAAAATGTTGATCTCCCAAGCTACATGAAGTAGCTAAAATATTAATTTGCTTTCAAAGAGTTGGATGGTTCTAACTGACACAAATAAGCAACTGTGATAGTATTTGTTCTGTAGGGGAGTAACAAGATGACGTACTTTAACACTTCATCCAACTTACTAAACTGCATTTAATTCGTGATTGCTTGTTTTCTTTCTTATTTGTCCCCAGCCTTGTTCTTCCAGTTTACAGTCAGTATTTCCTGATTAGAAATGAAGGGTTTGACTTTGTTGCTATCCAGGTCAATGGAAAACTCCCATTGATTCGAATAGTAATGATACAGAATTAAGCCTAAGGCTCTGAATCATAACCAAGGAGAGGGAAAATAACAAAGCCAAAGAAAGAGATAGTGCTGCTAAATATGAATCCTACTTTCCAAACGTACCTAACTCAGGTCTTAACAACTACAGTTTTTAGCTGCTATTAATAGGATTGCTGCACTTGCTCTTAACATCATCTTTGCTGCTTGCGTTCATATTTCCAAGGCATTGCAAATGCTTCACCTGTACAGCAGTAGCTGTAGAACTGAAATAAAGGAGCACCTTGAGGTAGGGAAAAGAGCTTATAAGGGCAAAGGAAGTTGTTTTGCTGTTTGAATTCTTCCGCCTCTGCTGTGCTGGCAAAGGAGTCCTGCTGGTATTGGTCATGCCTGCACAAAGATTTTGCTGACTGGATTACACTGGCCAGGGATATTGCGAGGATCTGAGACTCATGTTACTTTAGAACTGCTCACCAAACATGGGATTTAATAAATTTGTTCTGGAATGCATATCTTTATTTAATATGTAATTTTTGATTACATTTATTTTTATATACTTACTTCTATATTTTCATTATTGCACTGGCAGATTGCATAAAAACAAAAGTGTAAAATACCATAGAGACAAGAACAGCTGAAAGAACTGCAGATATGGTGTGGGGAAACACCAACCATTACTGCATCCAGGTTCACAGACTTGTCATAAATGTAAAAGAAAAAAATCCCACTCTCTTGCAGACAAAAAAAGAGAATCTGTTACCCTACAAGTTGAGACACTGAGGAGAATATTTCTATCAGGTATCTGTGAACAAATGCTTGGGTGACAAATTAGCCACTATAAACTTATTTTGCATCCCCTTCTGCACCTGACTCACACCAGGTATCTTGACAAATGCAGAATCTTTGCCAGATATGAACAGCCACCAGGAAGTGCCTTTGCTGAACCATCCGCAGGCTTGCTGCTTTCAATTTCCTTTACTTTTAGGGGGTGTGGGACAAAAGTATGTAACAGAATCCCTAGCATAATGAGAAAAGACTTTTTTAAACATGCGGTGAAACAGCTCAAGGAACAGTGATCCCAGTCACGCTGGGATAACGAATCTGGATTCTGAACACACAGCTCTAATTTTATGTTGATAATTATAAAGTTGGATAACCACCAACTGCTGAGCACAAACAAGTTAGAGATATTTCATTTTCATTTCATGTTCCACTGTTGAGCCGTCTGTTGTATTTTACATACTGTATATTGTTTGCTTTTCTCCAGCTAAATTAAGAGAAGCACAAAGTGAACTAGTCCCAGTGAACAAAGTTAAATTTAGACCTTTTTCCTCCTGTCTCAAGCTGTCTGCAAACAAATTACCACTTCTATAATTTTGCCTTTTTACAAATTATATTGTATGGGTTTAATTCAGCCCAAGATTGGTGTATGAACAGTTGCTCACAGGCATTATTTCAAGTATCCAACTGCAATTCAAACTTAAAATTCTGTTGTTTAGACTCTGAACACAAAAGTATTTCTGTTGCATCTCTGAATCAGCTTTCTCATGTGCCTATGTGCAATTGGGAGTTTCATATTGTGGTTTTTTTGCCACATTAGCTTAATATATATTCTAGAGCACATTCATGATTTTTTTTTAACAGAGTATCATGAAATAGAGCTGACAACAGAGTCAAATTCAATGTATCTTGACATCTGAAGGTTCACCACTTTCTTCCCTGGTATTTGGTTAGACACTCTTGCCAGTATAAGGATTTTTCAAGAAACATCCATCAATTAGTGAATATAAACTCTTTTTATCTGCCTTCTTATTCACCTGTTGAAAGAAGTGCTGAAACAACAACAAAACGATCTGATCTACTTCCAATCAGTGAAGTTTGAACAATTTACTTTATTAAATGTTCAGTTGTTTTTTTATCTTTTCTTTCTCATTGTGTACCGGGGCAAGCAAGCTTCCAGACCTCATATTTTTCTTTTGAGGACATGCTGGTTGATAGTAGAAGTAGTAAAAAGTCTGTCTGAAGCATGGCACTGATATTTTGTTTCAAGAGAAAGGGAATAGCTATTGTTGAGAGAAACAGATGACAACATGAAAGCATGTAAGAAACAGCATTTTTTTTTCATTCTTTATGGGCTTGCAACAAAGAAGAAATTTAAGTTGGAAAGTCCTGTACTTATGACTGGATTCAGGAATTGCTCATATGTGCCTTTAGTGCATTTAAATACAAGGTTTAGATGGAGCTTTTGCATGAAAAAGGATTATGTTTTCATTAAGAGAAGTGTAGGGTTATCTGAATGAATATGCTTACCTTTTCAGCACTTTACGTTCCCTTGTAAAAGGGAACAAAAAGCAAAATGAAAGACAGAATTTGACCCATATCATGTAGTCAGAGCCTTATTTTTCCTCTCTATTCCAACAGCCCTTTTATTTTTGCCTCCATATTGATATTCACAGTGGAACTACTACAAAACACTCCACCCTAAGGTATTGACTTACATGAAAAACAACTATGTTAAAAATGTACCTTTTCACTGAGAATACATGCTCCCTGTATGTGTACATTTGTACAGCTGATTTCTCTGACAAAGGTATCACAGCTGGATGAATGTCACTGAAAGAAATCTGGAATGTATTTTCCTGTATTGGGTCTGGCTGAGCTGGAGTTGATTTTCCCCATAGCAGCCCTCACAGTGTGGTGCTTTGTGCTGGGAGCTAGAAGGGTGTTGGTAACATACCCGTGTTGTGACTAGCAGTACTCACACAGCACTGAAGCTCTTTCCAACATTCCCCCCCCTGCAGTGGGATGGGGTGGTCAAGATCTTGGGAGGGGACACAACCAGGACAGCTGACCCAAACTGACCAAAGGGCTATTCCACACAATATGATGTCTGGTCAACTATAAAAGCTAGGGAAAATGAGGAGGAGGAGGGGCATCTTTTGTCCTCTGGAGCAACTGCTACGTATACTGGAGCCCTGCTTCCTGGGAGGGGGCCAGACATCGCCTGTTGATGGAAGTAGAGAATAAATCTTTGTTTTTTTCACTTTCACACATGGCCTTTGCTTAACTTTGTTTTTGTTTTCAGTAAACTCCTTTTACTTTTACTCACAAAGGGTTGTTTTTCATTTTGTTTTTTTCCCCCTTGCCCTGCTGAGGAAAAGGAGAGGGGGAGGTGACAGACTGATAGAGTAGCTTGGTGGGCACCTGGTACTCAGCTAAGGTTAACCCACCACACTTCCATTGCAAATCAGCATCGAATTTGCTTACAGAATTTCTTTTCATTTTATGTGTTCAAAGGCTCTGAAGGTCACAAGACTACACATGTGTCACAGAGGTATCACTGTGCCCGAAAAGGGCTGTGTGCCTCAGAGGCTGTGAAGTGCAAGAATGACAGTCTGTTATTATGCTTTTACTACAAAACAAATTTGCACAATTATCAATTAAGAAAGAGATAGCTTCCTAGGAAGTAATGCATGTGGTGTGGATTTGAAATGAAGCTCTTCAAGCACTCTCCCTTACAACAGAAATTGTAGCGGCACAAAGTTGTCGATGCAGCTTTGCCTCACTGCACCACAAATGCACACTGAAGGTCTCTCACAGAGCTAATTCTCTTTGTTTCATGTGGCTTCATTGTAAATCACGGTACTACAACAGCTGTGAAAAATGAAAATCCAGATGAAAATGAAAGCTCTATCAAATTTCCACATACCACTCCATTAACTGAAAGCAGCTGGTCCCCCCGTTTGAGCCCTCCGTGCCTTTCTGCCACTCCTCCAGGAATGATGCGAGAAATATAAATAGGTGAATTTTGTTCCTTTCCTCCCATGACATTAAAGCCCAGGCCTTCATCAGTCTTTGGCAACTCCACCACTCGCGGGTGTGAATGGCCTTCACTTGCAGCAAAAGCAGCAACCGTTGCCTGGAAGAAAAAAAAGAGTGATTTGGCTATATAGAGAGAACACTGATACACACTCTTGTTCATTTGCAGGAAGAACTCACTCGTGTGAAAACATTTCAGTATCTTACTCTGACTTTTTCTTACTATCTGAAAGCATTTTAAAAATACTAAGTTCCATGCCAATGCTTTTGAAATAAAGGAATAAGCAGAGGAATAGAGGGTTTAGGTGACTTGTCAAAGGCAACGCAGAAAGTTAGCAGCAGAGCCAGAAGTAGGTGCTGGGAAGCTTGACTGCGTGGTGGTGAACACTTGTGATCACTAGTGCATTTCTTCTTTGTCTTTTCAAAGGGAGAAGATTTATTACAGTGAGACAAAATGATGTGATCTCTACTGTGTTCCCAGTTGAAATAAAATAGATGAACTGAATTGTTAACTCTCTGCTCTGCTTTCAGAGGTATGGAATTTTTTATTTTATCCTTTGGGTACAGGAAAAATAAATCCTAAAAGGCTATTCTTATTTTGAAAAGTTTAGTTTATAATCTTTATGAAATCTTGCAAACTGAATAACTACTGAAACAGGCATACGAGTATTTATAATAGAACTGGATCATAGCCTTAAGTGAAAAATTAAATCTTAAAACAATGGATTTATAAATCAATTAGAAAAATCCTAGATTGTTAATCTTAACCTAGCAAAAACACCCCACATAACAAACTGTAAAGCTTGCATCTCAAAAATTATTACATCTTGTACTTCATATTTCACTACCAGTATTTTCCTGCATATAAATCTTAGTAAATCATTAAAGTAACATTAAGAAAATCTTTTATCTTTTTC
The DNA here is from genome assembly GCA_013401335.1 of Brachypteracias leptosomus. Lineage (NCBI taxonomy): Eukaryota > Metazoa > Chordata > Aves > Coraciiformes > Brachypteraciidae > Brachypteracias > Brachypteracias leptosomus. The sequence continues at coordinate 11,845 of VYZX01007377.1, read as the reverse complement.
AAAATGTTTCAATAGTTCAAAGTGCTCAAACAATTCTGCATGACTCTAATATTTTTTGAGCATCCTAATAATGCTTAGGCTCTAATAGAAGCTAGTGGAGGATGTGACATAATGGATCATTCTCAGTTACATGTTTTTGCACATGCAGACCTTGTCATCATGCATACATTTTATGTCAGACATGAATGCACTAGGAGAATGCAATGCAGACAGCCCAGAAATAACCAGGAAATATTGCGATATTGAAACATTGCTCTGTAACCCTGCTGTTCTATATGAATAAGAAATGAGAATGGCAAACACTAATTGGATTTCTCCCCATTTACTATACAACACAGCAATAATTTCTATGTTTACCTGCAGTGCAGACATATCAGGATTTCATACACACATTTCTCTATATAGAACCACAGACCTTACAAATTTACATTGTCCATTAACTTTCAATTAGAAGAAGCTTAAAATCAGAAGAGCAGCCTACAGAAAAGAATGTTGTATTTAGGAAGGAAAATACACTGCAGTTTAGTGTATATTAGGTTATTTGTTGGCTGCTGTACAGCTTGCTTCTCTTAAGCAGCACACCCCCAAACTTCATCCTCTGATACAGCTTTAAATTGAAATCTCTTAACATAAATACATAATGGTAAGATCTTAGTTCCATTAGGATTTCAGGGAGTTTTGTCACTAACTTCACAGGAGTGGGATCATAAAGAAATATCTCTAAAAAAGCTTTATGGCTTTTGCAGGTTTACCTGTTTTGCACAGTATCTGTTATACCACCCAGAAGATAGTGCTGAGTACGAAACGATAATGGGAAAAAGAAAACCATGGTGGATCTTCCTGTTTGGAAGCATCTATCTTTGTGCATGTTATAAAAATACAGAGCAAATTTCATACTGGCACATAGAATGGATTCTTTCATGGTTGTGTGAATTCCCTTAGAAAATTATCATTTTAGTAGTAGCAGTAATGCAGCTGTCATGGTCTAAGGATATGAGAAAGGTGTGTCTCCACATGGATAAAGAGACAATATATTTTTTATCAAACCAGGTAATGCATAAGAAAAATGGGCTTGCATTTGGCTATGGAGTCTCTTGATCAGGCCATTTTTGTCACTGTTCATCCTTATCACTTGCTCAGTACCTACAGTTCCCATTAGTTAAAAATGGAATTTTGACTGCTTAGTTTCTATCTCCCAAATCATTGTGTCCTCTCTGGAAGAGCTGTATGGGAAAATAGTCCATTAAAATATTGGTTGTTGCAGGCAGACTTCTACAGAATGAACCAGTAGATGTGCTTTTGCAAAGCAACTTTTTAAAAAGCATCAAATTCCATAAAATCATTCTCTTTTCTTAAGCTACAGAAGCAGCATAAAGGTTGAAATTTTCCATTATGATTGTTACCTGGGAAGTAGCACTGGTTCTAGACTCTGGGCTGCCACTGATGTCTAAATTTTCTTACAGTGTACACACGAATACCTGAAACACACACGCGCACAGTCAATTACTAGGTCACTTTGGTAGCACGTATTTCAACAGTTGCACATATCCTACCTTTGCAGTGGCCCTGGCTCGGAATTCGGGGCAGCCATTAACAGTTATGGTTTCATGCATGTATTGATACACCTAAAATGTTCATGAAAATAAAATGAAATTAATTATAGAAGCAAAACAAGGACTTTATATTAAACCAGACAGGACAGTCCCTTTCCTTCTTAAAACTGTGTTTCACTAGCACTGTATTTATGCAATCACATAGTCAAATGTCTGCTAAACTTGTGCATGCTTACGTTTACAGAGAACATCAATATGTACTTCTCATGACACTTTGCAAACTCAACTGTACATCTTCCATCATGACTCCTTTCCCATCTTAGCATTCCCCAAACCAGGACAGTTAGGTTCTATGTTATCAAAAATTGGTATCTCCAGACAACTGATTTGAATGCAAATGATCTGAATTGATTTGAATGGTGTCTTAGCCTCCAACAATGGCTTTTTTGTTCTCTGAACTTTCCTATGAACTCAGGATTTAGGAAACTGATGTTAAAAAAAAAGTGTAAATCACTCAGTGTACAGATGCTGAAGAATGGAAGTGAAAATTAAATTTTGGAGAAAGGTTGTGGTACTGGTTTCCATCAACCATAGCTAGAAAAGGCAAAAAGGGCTGGCAGGCTGGTAGGTCAGACGTGGACAAGGGTAAGATTATCCTTTTGAAAGAAATTTCACATTCACATAAATGGCATAAAATCAACATTGCCAAT